>JAODUH010000026.1:17237-55764 GCA_027564835.1 Typhlichthys subterraneus | reverse complement strand
GACGTCTAAAACATGGGGGGCAATGGCCGCCCAGGACCTGGGTTGAGACACGCTACTTTATTACACAGTGTTACAACAGCGGCGTGTGAGATTCACATTGGTTGTCTGGTGGCAGTTGGAGCCACTGTTCTCACACATACATCATTCAGGTACTGGGTGAGCAGCAAGGGCATGGTAATAAAACGTGAGCAATTACAGCGGCGGAAAGGACGAAGAAAAAAAAAAACAACGATCCATAAAAAATACAAATAAACAAGCAAACTGTCAACGGAAAATGAATACCGTATCAAAGCCAGGACTTCTGCAGAGATTTACATCCCCACTGGCATTATCAGATAACCTCCAAAAAGCAAAAAACACTCCCAAAATAAATAATGTGTGGCGATTGGTGGTACCCAACAGGACAGTGAGCTGCAGTGTGCATCTAGAAAAACAGATCACCTCTACACAGGACAACCACACCCACCCGCACACAAACAAGCATGCCCAAATGTCACTGGCACGAGAAGGTAGATTAAGTGCTTGCAGCTACACTGTATTTATTGGACTATTAAAAGAAATTTAAATGCAAAATGCCATAATGCCACTATAATTTATACACAACAAAGCGCTTGTATCAGCAAGCAATGAGTCATATCGTGGCTTCGGAATGTACACCTTCACTTTTTACAAAAGCATTTCTACATTGGAGAAATATTCCAAAATACAGTAGTGATTTATTTTTCACCCCAATTAAATCTACAAAAGGAACAACGATGACAAAGGATGTTTACCTTCTGCCTGGGTTGATTTGGAGAGGACACCACCACAGTGTTACAGATTGTTAGAGCTATGAAGAAATCAATGATGTCAGCAAGCTCCGAGGGCAGCTGGCACATAGGCTGGCTGTGGAAACGCATCAAGTCCATCTGGCTACTGCATTCGTTGACTTTGTCTAACAGTTGAGGGTCAGGGGTGATGTCCTTCTCCTGCCAAGCAGACATGGGACTAATGTGTTAAAGGGTGTCCACTGCTCGTGGGACATCTGCAAAAGCATGGGATTTAGTCCAAATCCAGCATCTTGAGTGCTTAAGAAATGTATTGCGTACAGTCAAAAGGTTTACTAAAATTCTTCTGGCAAATCAGAATCTGGGCATTTTGTGGGCAGTGGTTAAAGTTGTATGGCATGGTAAGAGGATTGTGTTGTATAAGCACATTGATGTTAATTGTCTATTGGGCAGGGAACTATACATTTGCCCTATTAGAGCAGGAACCCTCATGTTAAACCCAAACACACCAAACTAAGAGTATGTGACCAGTGGCCTATGCTACAAAGGAAGGTAACTGGCTTATCACGGTAACTTCTGGAGTAACTTTGTGATGTAGGGTGTAACTTGCAGATTAACCCATACATACGAAAGGTTAATATGTTATGCGTGAAGTACGCTGTCATTGTAATTATTATCTTTGTGGTTAACTCAATATTACCCTATATAAACACCGCACCTCCGCTCACAATCAAAGGAAACACTTGGGGTTCTGTCAACTTGTGCGCTGCTTTGTCGAAAGATTAGGCCTATTCCGCGACATCATAGTTTATGTATGACATTACAGCAGAGCAAGGCAGCATTTCTGTCACGAGTTGACCAGGTCCTTCTGCCTTCTGAATCCTTCCCTTCTATTCTGTGTGTGTGTGTGTGTGTGTGTGTGTGTGTGTGTGGTTGATTCGATGAATGTTGTCTGTATCATAGACTTATTAATAGACAGACACAGGGAATAAAATGGCGGTTCGTGGTTACAAAGTTTTTGCTCATCGTCGCAGTGAAGCACGGTATTCACGAGAGTCGCACAATCATAGAATACAAGAGGATTTTTTGTTTTTGTTTTAGACTGTCACTGTACTGTTTGTAGGCATGTTTTGTTTAATATTTAGCATTTACACTAAAAGTAGGATTGGTGTTGTGCTCGCCAATACCCCGGCTGTTGCACGGGAAATGCACGAGCAACGGCAGGCACAAGCATAGCACATGATTACGTCATGACAAAAATTGTCAGTTAAGAAAACTGACTTTCCTTGATAACAGTGAGGTTAGCCAACCACAATGTTGTCCTGCCAGCTGCGCATTAACACATTCCATTACATTCTACTGTCTTGTCAAACTCCCATTCACCTCTGCATGAAAACGCTATTGTGCACTCACTGCCCATCGACATATTTTGTTCCTGTTGTGTTTTGACTGACTGCTTTTTATTCTGTATTTTGGACTGTATTTTTGTCTTAAAAGTGAAGTCAGCGATGCAGGAAAAACATGGTTGATATTTGAACTAGATCATAACAAAGGCACCTTGTTGTGGCTGGGATGGTGTTGTGTGTTTGCGGTCTGCACCACTATGTGTTCCCATTTACAGAGCCAAAATAGTGTAGAAACACCAGATTATTTTATTCACCACACACACACACACAGAAAGCTAGCGGCCTGTGCAGAGAGAATTGCTGAATTTGACAAAAAGTAAATTAGCTTATAATCACTGAGCCAGTGTTGCGTATCAATCACTGACTCCACCTTTAAGGCGTGGCCTTCAAATGCACACTGACCATTGGGCTGCTGAAGGCCGTGTGCTTGGACAGGATGCTGGCCCTCTTGGCCTCTGCCCTGCTGCCCGTCCTGCGGTGGGACTTGGTGCTGTGGGAGCGCAGCACCACGCGGGCACTCTGGTGGCTGGCCACACTGTCCCGCCTGGGCAGGGTGCCACCGTGGGACGTGCGCTCCTCTTCCTCAGAGTCCACCTCTTGGTACATGGCCAGGCGTTTAGCTGGTTAACACACACACACACACACACGTCACAAAAGACTTGGAGCATGCACACACACTCATAGACACACTCTCTGAAACACACACACACACACACACACACAAAAACTCTCATACACAAACACTCAGACACTCTGTCACACACACCCACACAAACACACTCTCACACTCACCCACACAAACACTCAGACACTCTGTCACACACCCACACAAACACACTCTCACACTCACCCACACAAACACTCAGACACTCTGTCACACACACCCACACAAACACACTCTCACAGACACACACACTTAGACACACTCCAGGAAGTAAGAGCATTGTCTGTGGTGCAAGCTGGCTTCCCCACCGTTAGCGTCGTGCGAGTACTCCACCCCGGCCACAGTGCAGCGGCGAAACACCATCTTGTTCTCCGTCAGGGTGCCTGTCTTGTCAGAGAAGATATACTGCATCTGGCCCAGGTCCTCCGTGATGTTAAGGGCCCTGCACTGCAGGTGAGAATCTGTCTCCTCGTCATAGAGATCCATGTCCTGATGGATGAAATATACCTGGCAGATCTTGACAATCTCGATCGACACAAAAAGGGAGATGGGTATGAGGACCTGTGAAACAAGACATTTGTTTGTTATGAAAAGACAAACACGGCCATTTACAAGTCAGCCGCAAAGGCGCCAGTCACAGCCTCACGACGATTAAGAGTCTATTGTGCGCCAATTTAGAGGGTTTTCGTACGTTCGACGTTCGGCCGAGATTGGAACTCTTCAAACTAAGCACGTCACATGGTTACATAGTTGTGGAAAGTTTAGAAAAGAATGCAAACTAACAAATTATCTGGTGGTTCTTTTTGACCCTAAAACATAATATACACAATTTTACAGTTTAAAGAACTAGAAACCATATTACATTTAAGGTATTCGCAATATATTTCAGATAATGTAACGGTCTGGCCGCCCCCCGTTACCGGGTCCTGCGTGCTCCCGTCCTCGGTTTCCAGACGTGCACTTCCCCAGCGCTCCTTGTCTCACGGATGTTTGCACTGATTGCGTATTGTTTGCACCTGGGGGTTTTGCTTTGGTATTTAGGATGGGGTTTCTGCTTGTTTCTTTGTCGGTTATTGTTTCCTGTATGGTGTGTGTTAGCGTGTTTTGGAATAAAGCCTTATTATTTCCGTTGAAACCTGCGCCTGGTTCCTGCTTTGCCCGCTTGCCGTTACAGATAATCCAAAAATTTTAATTATAAAAACTATAAAAAGCTATAATTAAAAAAAAATGTTTTTTTAAAGGAATAATTTTAAATACATTTACTATCCATACTGTCACTGTAGTAATATTTTAATACTCAACTGTCTTTGGTTCTTACCTGAAAGACAATGATCATGGTGAGAAAGAGGTAAACAGCCGACAAGGCAGGCGATAATACAGCCCCTTCAGGACTCAGAACGTCAAACGCGGGCCTCTTATCGCCATACTGTAACATCCATAGCCAGTGACCTGGGAACACAGCCGCAAGGTGATAGACACACACACACACATTATAAAACAGGACTTTCTCCTCAAGATAACAGAGCCCAACGGTACACTTTAAATAAATAAATAAAAGCAAAACAAACATTTCGGTTCTCTGGACTATTTGGGTGGTACGCACCAACAGCTGCAAAGAGGCACATGACCAGCAGGATGATGACACACCAGAACACGTCAACGTTCATCTGCCTCTCTAGCTTGCTGCGCTTGTAGCGTGGGCCGTTGTTGTTGAGCATGGCTTTGGTCTCGTGACCTGGACAACACGGCGCATTAGCGGTGTTTGGCAGTTAGAGGAAAACGGGAATTATGAATATGAAAGAGCACAACGAGGACGTTTTATGCATTTAAGAGGCCAACCTGCATATATGACTATTCCCACAGCCTCCTCTGTGTTGCGAATGGTGCAGCCACGTAGCAAAATATTTCCCTTGTACAGACCGTCTCGCTTACCGCTGCGATGGATTCTGCATGTAGGGTAACAGTATTGTCCCAAGTTAGTGGCTGACCTGGCACAACATGTTAGCCAACAAAAGGAAAGCAAGTGTGGCATTTTAACGGTGATACAGCTTCTGGTTGAATGATTTCTAGGAAGAAAGCAGGGGAAAACCACAACAAAAACAACAGTACACCTGCGAGAGAGAAACCCATTCAAGACCGTTCAGCAGAGCACCATCAATCAATAGTCCCCTAAAGAACCATGGTCTTCCCTCTGTGGGATGGACCTCTTATGTCAGCATAAATATTCTCTCACACACACACACACACACACACACACACACACACACACACACACACACACACGAGTGCACACGCACGCACGCAGGCAAACCCTTTTAAGGAGCAGAGTCAATCAGGAAAGGAACTACTTTATCGTTTAACCTGACATCAAACGCTGAACTTTAAATCTTATCAAGTGCCTCCGTAAGTGCATTTTCACACATGGCTTGAATTCATCGGAGGCTCTTATCTAGCTCGCCAAGGAAGGTTGGGCAAAGTGTTGCTGGGAAAACTATTTTGTCAGCCTTAATCTCGCAACAAAATCAAAGATTGCAAGTGAGTTAGCTAACTAACCGTACGCCGCCGCTTGGAGCAAAATGCGAGCATTTAATCCTGCGTTGTAGGTAACGGTATCCCACTGAGGGAAAAGCTGGCCCTTTGACCTGTGACAGCACACAGACTGAAACATCACCTCCAGTTCAGATAAATACCTGATTCCCTAGACTTGAGGGAGTATTAGCTAGGGGTCACAATTCATCCTACTTCCTAGAACACGCTGGACCACTGAATTCACACACGCTCGCTCTTCCTCCAGCCGGATAGCGAGATTAGACGTGGTCATAAGACCATAACATAATAAAACACTCCTGATGATACAGGCCTCCTCAATCGCCTCATGGCCTCCACCGCACCATATACCAGTGTAGCCTGGCAACGGAATGCTTGCCACATCTGCCCCCAGTCACAGTGGAGAAAACATGTCATAGTCATGCGGCAAGACCAGGCTGCCTGCCAGGGTCTCCATTGTCAGTATCATCTTTATTTAGCAATATAAATGTATCCCCACACCACTCTGCTTGTCTGACTGGAGAGACAATTAAATGCTTTGTAGACATGACTACCGTGGCTATAGTTTGTGAACTCCAAGCAATCACTTCCATGCTTAAACCTCTCAAGTGTTTTATCTACAATATGGAATTCACCTTCACTTCTATTGAAATTATAACAGAACTGAATGAAGAAAAGACTGCTAAACCACTAATCAGCTGTTTAAAGGCCAATAAATATAAAAGATTTATTATCAAACAA
The DNA here is from genome assembly GCA_027564835.1 of Typhlichthys subterraneus. Taxonomy (NCBI): domain Eukaryota; kingdom Metazoa; phylum Chordata; class Actinopteri; order Percopsiformes; family Amblyopsidae; genus Typhlichthys; species Typhlichthys subterraneus. The sequence goes on along the minus strand of JAODUH010000026.1, from coordinate 49,639 downwards.
TAGACCTCACAGGTTGTGTAATCACAGGAGCACTTCCAAGTCTAAAAATTAAAAGTGAATAGGCATTTTTCTTATCGTTTCGTTTTGGGTTATGCCATGCTCCGGGTTTTATTCAGTGCTAATAAATTGAGCATTTGGCATGCATTTCAGATATGTTGAAATCTTCGTTTTCAAGTTATAACAGAATCAGAACTAGTGAGTAGCACGATAGAATTAAGAACATAGACATCAAGTTAGCATTTCCTTCCTATAACTTAGTAGCTCTCAACATTACAGAATATATATGATTTAACTAACTAACTAACTAACTAACTAACTAACGGTTAATAGGTTTAATATTATAGTATTGGTAAAATTTGGTGGCTCATCATTACCACCAATAACAAGCGCACCAAATAAAAGAAATACTCACATGTAACCTCTGAATCTGTTAAGGTCATTATTGGGTTTTTCACATTCAATGATGCTGTTGTACTTTAATGGGTCAAAATCACAATCCTGCAAAAAGAACAATTGTCAATCAGCAAACAATGCTACAGTGTGAATGACAGAACAAAAATGTAATATCATCCATGTTCATGGTTTTGTTTAGAACATTTTAGGGTTTAAAAGGAGGTCTGGAAAAAAGATTTTCAGGAATGTGGCTTCTTCACGTGTAGGTGTTTGTTAGTAATTCAGCAGCCCACTTTAGTTGGGAAAGAGTGAACCAGCTGAATACACTCAGTTTAATCTGTACAAAATAAACAAAGTTACATTTGCAAAAGAGCAAATTAAAGTTAAACACCTACCAACATCAGGTTCTCATTTTTGGACATTTCAGGCTAATAATTAGGCTGGTAAGACATCTTGATTTTAGAATCTGCTAAATTATTTCCACTCTGCAATCAGTCTGGAAATTCTCCATATTAATCAAGTTATTAGCAGGGACCACTTTCAACCAATCAGGAACATTTGTATTTGTTTAAACAGAGGCACCTGTCTGCACCAACTAATATACCCATCTTCTGGACACTGAGGGTTCTGTACAGGTGGGAAAAACAGTTTTCGATTAAGAGTTCCCAGAACAGTATGTGGAGGGAGGCAAATCGTAGAGGATGAGCTTGCAAAATCAAGATGGCTTAACCAGGCTATAATTATACAAGAATCCCTACTGATCAATATTGAACTTCTTCCCAATTAATTACTTCCTTATACTAATTTCCATTGCCATAGCCATGTTATCTTTTACATGAAAGCTATATGGATGAAACCACCATAACCACTGCATTTGTTTGTATGCTGAAAAAGGAATCATATTAGATCAAGAGAGAACCGTTAGTAGGAGAAATATCAGCATGCTCACCAGGTCATACAAGGACCGGACAACCTGTCTCTGTTTGAGGTTGGTCTCTCCATCCAACGTGGCTGTCTCAATGTGGCACAGGTGGTCCGGGTCACTGGAGCTAAGCAGCAGAACGTCAGCCGGAAGGATCTCATTACAGCGCAGCCTGATGAAGTCTCCCACCCGCACCTCCTTCCAGTACTTCTCAACATAGCGTCTCTCCAGTCTAGCACAGGGACCAGAGCACAGTTTGGGTTGGGCAGAGGTCATGGAGACAAACTTAACTAGCATCTGTTTAAATGCATGCTTAATGGACAATAATATAGCCTAGGGTGCTGCATTGTGACAATACTGCCTTGCCTCTAAAGTCTCAAAAATACTAATGTTTCAGCAAATGACACCTTCTCTATATAATTACTACAGCTCAGTTAAAACTAATGTTCTGTGCTCCTAAACTTATTTCCATGAATTGCAAACTTGTCTGTGATCTATGGAAAGAAACTTAATAAGAGATTATGACATTTCCAAGAATGAGGATTAAATTAAATGTTACTGACGTGATTTGCAGGAACCATACAATAGAATACATACAGCTGGTTGCAATATAGTCATCAATCAATGATATAAATGTCAGGCAGTGCCTGTTTAAATTCCTCACGTTCTTGTTCTTCTGGTATTAGGACCCACAGAATGAACTCTTGTCAAGGTAGCGCATCCAGGAATGTTTTAAATGTTTTATGTTTTAATAATATGTTTATTGGTTACTAAAGTTCATGCTACTAAAGTTGATGCCGAAACTTGGTTTAATTATGACGGGAAACCAAACGTTAGAAAGATGATATTGTTTCTGTACTGGCAGTTAAATTTGATTTAACTAATTTAAATTTTTAATAGACACCACAACTACTGAGCTGAAAGTGACCAGCGTTTTGCAGACAGTGTACAGTACAGTACTATAATCTCACATTACACTGTACGGTTGTGAATCCTCGGTCATTATAAACACAATATTATGCATGATGGCCCTAAAAGTAGACTATAATGCCCATAGAATGTATTTTGTGACCTTATTGGACAGTTTGACAGATCTTTCATTAGAATTCTGTGGGTCAAATCAAATCTGATGCTGCATGTTATTTTAAACTTTCAAAGGGGGATGTTTTCTAAAGTAGTTTTATTGACCACTGCATAATAACATTTAATTATGTCCAACCTTGAGAACAGCTTTGGCTGAAACTTACCTAAACCTGTAGAGTCCCTTAACACAGAACCTTTTGATTACCATGAATTATGCTCTGTACATGGGTGACAGTGCTGCTTTTCATTAGCAAAATACACTCTCACACAGACACCATTTTAGTTATTAACTGAGCATAGTAGGTACATGTCATATTGAACATGGCGTATTGAATAAAACCTAAAAGGTGTACAGTAAATCATATCAACAAACAGGGAATAACTAAAGCTTTGGTGGTTGGTGTATAATTCTGAAAAGTTCAGGTCTAGGGTAGGTTACACAATGATGTAATAAAGTATAGTGAAGCTTTGTTGTACAACCTTACAAGCAATCAATGTAAGCAAATTCCCAGTGTCAACAATATTATCCTACACTTCACCTACGGTAACGGCGATACCAGATATATCGCAGACAAGACTTCTCAGGCCTACCTGCAATAGACTAGACAGTCCATGTGATTTATTTCTTTATCCGATCTGTGTCTTCTGTAGTCCTCCCATAGATCTTTAATGGCAGTGACAGATAAAATGAAGACCACTGGAGCCAAAGCAAGTTCTGGTTGAAATGCATTGACAACTGGAACAAAGTTCAGTAATGCGATAAAAACAAAATAAACATTGGCGAACCTATGGAACTGCTCAAAAAGATTCTTTGGTAGGAAAGACAAAATAGTGTATTTCGTCGTTTTAATCTTATTGTTAGCGTAGTGTCGATTTGGATTTTCCGCGCCTTTCGTTTGCTCACACAATATGTTTGCGTGGACAGTCCGGGTTTTACTTTCCTTGTGCTTTCTTTGCTTTTTCACTTTTGAACCTTTCACCGTCCCGGCTTCTTCGACATCGCACGCCATAACCATCTCACGTCAAACTTCCCCAGACTTTTGTTTTTGTGTTCGCTTCCCGAAATGAAATGCTATGTTATCATTCTTTCCTCGCGTGTAGAATGAGGCTGTCATTCTTTCATAAACATAGTTTTCATCCCTTTAACGCCCCCACATTGACCCACTTTAGCTATCTTATGAAAAATGTTGCTGGTTTAGCTTTCTTTCCCCCAGTGCTGGAAAGGATGCTGAAATAGTTAAGAGCCATAGCCTAACTTTGACTTTCAGCAGATGTCTAAATCATGCGGATAGACTTTCCATCTTGAATCCCACGGCCTTCATGTATATGCAGCTGCGAAAGCGCACAAAGACAACTTTCGTCAAGGGGGAAGGGTCTCACTTTTTGAGAAATCTGACCCTGAGGCCCCTCCTCGACCCAGATTGCTTTTTTCTGCGTCGAAGTGCCACGCGGTATTATTTGAGTTCAGAGTGTATAAGGAAGTCTGAGCTTTCTGCTCCGACGTCAGAAAGTCAACGAAAACATGGAGTAGGCTACGGTGTTTAGCGTGGAAGAGAATATGCAGGGAATTGTTTAGTTGCAACACAATATGTGACTGGTTCGAAAATATAATGCTAATGATGATGCTTGATGATTGATATGCTTTAAAATATAGGATATAGCCTAATAGGCCTATGATTTCAACATTTCTATATCCTATTTCACTATTTTGGCTAAATCTGGCTATCTATCATTTAATCTGTAACTGGCTTTTGGACCAGATGGATAACTTTTTGTCTCATATGCCAGCCTGGCCATTCATCATGTGAAAATTAAATTGTTTGAACATGCCAAGATGTCACAGACTACTATCAATGCCAAGACGCCACAGACTACAATCAGCCAACAGTTGGGTGGTCCAGTAGCAATTGCTGTGCATGGCCCAGGGTCAAGCCTTTGATTTATTACTGCTGGGGCTACTGCTGGCTAAGTGGCCAGTCTGTCTCTGGTAGTGCTGATATTTCAGAATAGTGTTCATGCCTGGAACTACAGTAAGCCAGTAGTTATATTGCAAGAATCACAAATAAAGTTATTGTGATATATTTTAATTTCTGCACTAAACATCAAGTAGTCACTAATACAAATAATAATAATAATAATAATAATAATACCAGGGCACTGGTAAAGTAAACCTTTTAATTTAAAAGGGTTTAAAATATATGATTATTGTCACCATTCAGAAAGAAGAACATACAATCCTTAAGAAATGTGGAGCAGGTTGCAGAGCCTATTCAACCACAAGTCTGCCAGAAGAGGGCATGCTACTCCAGTAGGTTTGCTCTTATTTCACTACACTTAACATAAAGTGTGTTACCACCTGTACATGCATTAATGCATAGGCATATATGCACGCGTCTATCTGTCGTGGTGAATAATACAATTTATTTTGTGGGGCTCTGGTTCCCTTCATTCTCTCTCACCCTCAGTCTCTCTCCTCTCTCTGTTTCGCCACATACGTTATCGAACATGCACATTTCACAGTTTGTGTTTGTGGAACATTTGGCATTTTTTGTAACCATAAATGTAGATAAGCCAGGGTAACACATATGTGTCGAAAACTGAGAATAGCATGTTCCTGTTGCCTAGAGACCGAGAGATGTTATGCACCTCAGATTGTCTGAAATGAATCTGCAGGCTGCTAAAAAAAACTTGCGAGAGACACATATGTGGAAGTAGAGACAGAAAATGTCTCTGCTTACGAAACATGTTGTCTGTTTGGAAATGGGAGAAGAGTCCTTTCAATATACAACAAATCACAAATATGCGCGCACACACACACACACCTCAGTAGTTTAGGGTCACAAATGTTTTTTTTTCCATCTCTAAGTGTCTCTGTTTGTTCGGAAAGAGCAGTATTACTGGAGAATGTTGTATTGATACACGCAGGCAGGCATACAGATGAAAGGGTCTGAATTGGCATCCCTCTGCCTAACTGCAGGTCACCTTATTCCCCCGCTGCTCATAATGAATCCACGGGATGGATATTACCTTTGTCACATGGATAAGCAATGACTGCCTGGCCCACAGATCTCCAGGATTGCCTGAAGTAAACCTGCTGATTCTGTTGAAGCTGCAGATTAATCTGCTAGAATGATGTACAGTGGCACGAGAGTCGTAACACAGACGCAGACATCCAATCAGTTACTGCAGATGGCATCCATGACCCTTGCAAAATACTCCTCCAGTGCAGAAACAGCACACGAGAAACCCAGAGGTTGTTAACTAGCTTGTACAGTGGTACTGTAGATGTACTGTATATTCAGTTCCAATCAAGCACACGTCTCATAACAGGACATGGTATGTACAAATGCATGCTAGCAGCCTTTTTTACCCTACTTTGTATAATAAGTATTTTTGTCCAACGAGGCGGTGTGTGTCAGTGATTATCTGTGCATGTCCCTTACAGTGCCTGCAGCATTTTTGCTTTGTTTTGCTTCAGACTGAATAGGACAGTAATCTCTTTTTGTTGTAATATGCAAATAGTGTAGCATAGTGTTATATTCTTTGAGAAAATATGTATAGACACAACTTGCAAAGATGAGTTCAAATGTACATAGGTCTACTTTTATATTTACTGTAGAAAGGATAATCACAATGTGTCAGCCATTGTATTACTGTGCTTACTTGAACCTGACTACATTTAAAGTTAATGCAATGTACTACTACGTCCCATTTTGCATCACATTGCTAATGGTCCTCAAAACCGACTGAAGCTCTCTTAGTTTTTGCTTTATAAATGTGTATCACCTCACTAATATTGTGTGAAACATATACAGTGCGCAACCATATTTTGCTTTGATCATTTAGTGTAGTTTTTTTCTGAGCCATGCGGTGAACAAATGTTAGAGAAAGCATACTATCATCATCAACACTTTTTTATAGATAATCAGAAATAAATGATATAGTATGCCCTTTTATAATAAAATAACAAATCTGAAATTATCTCACCAACCCTAAAAGCATTTTACAACCCACAGAGAACCACTGCTAGTAATAAAATTTGACCAAGATTGAAAGAAAGAAGACAACAGCAGATTACTGTGGGTCACTTGGGGAGGGTAAGTGAATCAAAGCATCTAAAATTTGCCACATCAGTGTCTAACACAGAGAGATTCATCAGAATGCTATGATGACGCTAAGAGGGGACGCCAGTGTGCTTTGTATGAGCTGCACAACCAGGTCAGAGACATTGTGTGCAACACACAATTTAGTAATCACAGACAACGGCACAGTTCAATTGTTGTTATTGTTTTGCACACATGGGTCATTGCTTGATGCTTGCAGTGGTGGTCTGGAGAATATTGGACAATTAATAATCTACGGCGTATGACTATATTACTTTCTCACATGATTAATGTTAATTTCTATCGTGTCAAGGTGTGTGCATGTGTGTGTGCAAGGAGTTGTATGCAAGACAGTTTAATTCCTTTTTACTATTTTACTATTACAGACCAAATTAGTCTTTGAGTCTCACTTGGACCACCACTTACCAAACTGCATATCTACAACTAGTGACCTTAATATGGACATCTGCATGAAAGACTATCCTTGTTATCACTGGTATTGAGTGCATCCCAGTACATTTTATAATAATCTCGATTGATTTGTTCATGAATACTGATCCTGATAGTAGTGGAAATGTATAGTGCTTTTCCAGTGAGAACAACCTTTTTGGTTAAAATGCTATTCTTTTTTAAAATTCTATATTTATATTTTTTGGAACTAAATGACACAATTTGAAGAATTGAATCTGTCATTGTCGAGAACGCTTGCTAACTTTGAACTCAAATCAAAACAAAAATGATCTTCGATCAATACCATAGACTGCTACATCAGAAGCTCCGCTCCACACATTGGAAATTTTATTTATTTAAGATTTATTTAACCAGGCAATCTCACTGAGATTAAAATCTCTTTTTCAGGAGAGATTTGGCCAACATACGAGTTATAAAAAATACAGTAGTTCAACCAAATATACATACATACATAAAAAGCCTAATAAGTCAACTGAACAGATAATATTATTATAATTTACTGCCACAATGTCCAATAGTCCTTTGCTCCATATCCTTCAGAATTACTAAAAACTGTTTTAAAGGAACAAAGTCAGTAATTTACAAAGAAACACATTGCAAAGCCTAAGGTATTGTTGTTGTGAGTGATGTTCACCAGTGTTTCTATTTGCTGAGTCAGGGCTCTGTCGAAGTACTGTGTTATTTTTTTAGGACGTACAGAGAATCGTGAGATAGCGGAATGCGAGGAGATATTTGGTAAATTTTACAAAAAGCGTATTATCTTACAATTGAACTCTGTACCGTTTAATATGAATACAACAAGATGTGATTTAGAGTAAAAAGTGTGTACATGTGTGGAATGTGATGCAATGTGATTACATCCAAGGTATATTGTTGGCTAACATCATGACAGCAAATAAAATAAGGCCACAATGTATTTGGGGAATAGTATCAAAATGTACAAATCTAAAATACAGTAAAAAAAAAAAATGTTGTGACGATTTCCATTGGAGATGACCGGCAGTGTCATGATAAAAGTACATTAGCCTACTTAAAATAAATGAAGACTTTTAAAATAACCTTTTAATTTGGCAGTAGATAAATGTGTGACGGGGAAAAGTTAAACATTCTTGAAGCGCAATTGTTTTGAGTTTTTGTATCATGCATATGCTATACAATTAGATTAGGTGTAAATCATAATGATAAATAACAGTGTTTACAATACCATATTGTATTTTGAAGATTTATTTGAGTTTAAGAAAAAGTACAACAAAATAATTTTCAACATCAACATTTTTGAACATGCAACATCTCTGCATTATAGTTTTAAAAAGTACTCTGCTTATTATTTATTTATAATGTTGATTCATAACAGAACACCACCATTCACTCTGCTGTGAATTATGACATAATTTTGTTCACTACATTATGTATAATGTATTTGGAAGTTATCTGCGCAAAAGCCCAAATAAATTAAAGTAATTAACTCAATCATGTATTTGATATTTTCCCCACAAAATGGAGACATTTTCTGCAACATTTGCAGAAGTGCTGAAGAGACTGGGGTAATCATGCAGAGAAAGGTCTTGCATAAACAATTGGTACAGTCTGCCAGAGGCTAAGTCACTTTTAATTACATCACATGGAAATTTGGAGTTGCAATTTGACCCTTTAATCAATGGCAGATACATGCCAGTCAGACGCATCCTCTTTCGACCATAAATGATTCTCCTGTGATTTGCTCAAAAATCCCTCTGCAATCCACTCCAATCTGCATTTATATAAAGAATTAGCATTGTGAATTCTGAAACAGTGTTAGGGATAGGGAGAGGCAAGCTATTGTGACTGATCTCAGAGACTATTACTCCATATTGACCTATGTTGACCTATTGGCCATTTGTGAAGTTTTTTTCCACCGTTGCTGTCAGCTCACTGAACTTATATGTAGAAATGGCCCTGTATTAAAAGGTTTTAAAACATGTCACAGGCCACAAGTATTGTTTAACATTTTCCAAGATGATCTTAAAACAAAAAAATAGGCTTCACAGCCTATGAAATCGGCAGTGACGGGCCAAACAGGAAGTAGCCTTATATTTTGTCCAGTATTTAGTCAGTTGACATAACATTTATTGTGAGTACTTCCAGCCATGCTGTTGATGGTTGCTATCAGCAACACTATGCTTTGCTGGGAGGCTTGGTCCCATATTGGCTGCTTGCAGCAATATTTCATATATGACGTTGTCAAATGATTGAAATCAACATTTAATTATAAGCTAATCATGGCCACGCCCAGACAAGCTTCGACCCCATGTCGGCAGGAGAACGAGATATTGCACGCAAATGGTGGCAAATAACTAATATGCTTTTCTTTTTAGAAGACGATTGAACAAATATATTAATCTATTAATGAGCTTTTACATTTAAAATCACCAAAGTGGAGGGTATATATTTTATATATTTGATGCATTTTGCATGAATTAATTGGCATCCTTGTGCGCTGCTGGCTGATTCCTAACAGTTTTTTATTCAAAACAGCATAATATGAAATATTCTACAAAATAGAATATTTTCATTGCTACACTAATGTGCTGAATAAAAAAAAACATGTCAGGTTCATTCTCCAGTCAGCGCCATCTGACCAGTGACACTGGCTCCAATCAGGGGTGCTGCACAGAGGCTGCCCACTGCTCCCTTGAGGGATGGGTTGAATGCAGAGGATGAATTTCATTTGTGTATGTGTCAATAAATTGTACTTTACCATTACCTTAAGGCAGTGCTTCTCTGCCCTGCATGTTTTACACCCAAATGAATGGGTTGTTATCAATCTCTGCAGAAGCCTAACAACCCATTCATTTGAATCAGGTGTGTTGGAGCAGGGAGACGTCTAAAACATGCGCGGCAGGGAGACACCAATTTTATTTAAGGTACACACCTTTACGTACTTAACTGTAGCATCCTCGGGATCTCGCATTCCTGCCCCATCTCCCCATCGACAATTAAAACATAACTGTACACGTAAATGTGTGAACTAATTTTTCATGCTGTAAATATGTGAGATATGTGAGGAGAGTGAAGACTGTATAATGCTATGTGACACATATCCATTAGTCTACTTGTCTGATTTATCTTCTGGAGGGTTACATAAGTGTTTATATTTTTCAGCGTTGGTGAAGGGTCAACCACACAAAAGTCTTGATATGTAAATGAAAAGCACAAGTCTCTGCCCTTACATTGTTTACAGTAGATTCAAAAGGTGACCCATCTAATGAAAGTCGTCCCTGTCCAACACTCGACCTTAACCCTCCATGTAATGATGCATATAGATCATTGCCATCTCTCTAAATAATGTTAGTGCTACAGTATAATGCTCATATACCTTGGCATGCCCAATTGCATTTGGCGGAAAGCCCAGAACCCTTTCAAATAATGAGGTAACAGTACAAATACAGTATTTGTCTGAATGTTCCCTATGCTCAGTATGATACAACATAACCCCCTTGGCCTAGGCTTTAGCATTGCAGCAGTCTTGCTGGGTAAAGCTTAATTTAAATGTACAATATGATTTTAGACAAAGCAACTGAGATAAACAATTACAAGTTACAAGACAGCTCAGGGATGTTTACAGGTTGGCCATCATAGTGGGGCTGAAACTGAATCTTTCAACTGGAAGATGGTCACCCTATGGGCCTAAGATCTGGCCCACTAATCAGGTCTTATACAGTATGTTGCTCTTAGTCAAAATGTGGGGTTCACATGGATGTACATTTAATGTCCTGTAAGACCCTTACTAAGTATATTTTTTGAATATTGAATTGAAGGTGAGGATTATGTGGTCAGAGGAGAAAGCAGCATATAAATTACACTACTTTTGTGAATTCATTAAATAAAACACCTAAATAGACTGTCCAGATGGGGAGATTAATTAATACCAAGAGCCTATAATGACATGAATGATGAGGTATACCACACAGATAAAATAGGTTTTAATAGACATCAGGCCTGCATAGTTAGTTGCTCAACATGGCCCATGCACTGATCCTATTGGCAGAATATCTCAGGGGATCAGTCCAATCCAAAGCCACTCTAGAAATGTTTGCCTTCCTCACACTCAGCATGGAGGGACAGTAGTAATTTGAGAGTTGCTGTTGTGTTCTATCGTTTCCTGTGCTAGTTCACTCCCTCTATGACTCGCACTTCACATGAAGGACTTGAACAAAGCTGCATTTTCCTAAGGCGATGACCCAAACTCAGGGTTACCCCAGCGGGACAGAATGTCAACAAAGATATAACGTTCACTTGTGGTACCTAAAACCAGTATCAGCTAATCACTAATCGGCCGCTGAACTGATAAAATAGCAAATTTATACATATGGATCTGAAAAGAACAGCTTTATTGCGCCACTATAATGAGATATGTTATTTTCTCCTGTGATTCCCAATGATGGGATGTCATTACAGGCTGATGTTAGAAGGATACTAGCCTCAGTGTGGCCTTATTATTAAAATGTAATGTAGGCTACCAATGGTTTTGTGATGAAGATCCGCTCGAACCCCACTCTCAAGGATTACAGAGTGAGCACTTTAGCAAGGGATGCTAAATCCCAAGGGCTCTAGCATCTGCCACTAGAGCATTCTTGAGGTGTCGGAGAGTGAGGTTTACGTAATTTACTGCACAGTGCTATCGGCTGGCTACCATTACACTTTGGTGATTAAGGCATGCGCTTGTGTCTACATTCCCTTACTGTACAAAAATAGCTTTGGTATGAAACTCGCTGCACTTGAGGGCTGCCTGGAACCTATACTCTCAAAATCACAGTACATTGTGAAATAACGCATAATATCTTACGCTGGTTTTTTTTTTTTCTTTATTTTGAGAGGATGTGAGCTCATGAAAGCATTCATCAAACAATGAGGAACAGTGGCAGGGCAATGACAGAGATACCATTCTCCTTATTCTTTAAATGACTTGTTATACTTAGAGTACGGTACTTACAGTCTGCATTGTGTGTGTTCAATGTACATAGCATGTTGAAATTTGAGCATACACATATGTTGTCGATAATTGCACTGGCGTTTTGGACTTGGTCATTCACTCACACACACACACACACACAGCTTTCTGACCAGCAGAGCACTATTGCTGCTTTTAATTATTGTGCCATTAACAGTGGCTTAGACATGTAATAGATGCAGTGCAACATTGACACATTGTGCCGGGTGTAGACAGCTCAGAATGCACAATAAAGCCCCTGAAGCTCCTCTGTGGGATTTCAAATCAATTACAATGACAAAAGTCAAAAAGGAGCAGAGAGGTGGTGGATTGCTGTTTGATGTCATGTTAAGAGCGCTAGCTGAAATAACTCTTTAAGTGTTGTACACATTGCAGCGTAACCTCTGGAAGTGAATGTCATAAACTACATCCAGTCTGTCACTTTGGAAATGATGCAGGCACTGCACATTTGTTTAGTAGTTAACAGTGCTGTCACCTGGATGCTATTATGTATTGCTGTTGTCAATCCTGGTTGGTGTTACAAACTGGTTTCTTGGCTCCACAAATATATTGCAAAGTGTTGCTGTACTGTATTTTCCTCCACATATAGACAAGCTCAGCGCATACCTACCAACTAAATGCCTACTTGGGGGATTTATCATACTGTGCCCGTATACTGTATTTGTACAGTGAATGTCACCTGTCGTGTTTGCTTCGGAATCAAGTAGGACGAACAGTGAATTCCATTGCTTGCTTTATAAAAGTATATGGCACAGCTGGTGGATACAATATTTGTTCACAAAATGCCAACCTTTTTTAGGATATGGAGGAAAGCAGATTTATTTTTAGACTTGGGATACACACTGTATTTGCTCGTTGTTTCAGTCATCCAATTAAGCAAGCAATGTGAAACATATCCGACAATGCTGTCTAATTCAGAATTACAAAGGCAGTACAATTATCTTTGTTATAAGATATGTCATAATGTACCTGTTTTATAGAAAGAGATTACAAAATTAAGAGATGTGTGTATCTCCGTGTGTACCTTTACAAACACTTTAGCTTCACAGTGGATTACTAATTTTATCTCTTCTTTATTTTACATTTTGGGAGTTGCATTAATATTGCTACTGTTACTGTAACAATGTGAATATATTGAAATCCCCTTTCTTATTAAACTCTAAAATACATCTCCCACGTTACTGTATGTCGTTTTCATAAAACATTCTCTCATTCCCTTTATACGTTCTTATTCCCTGTCACTTGCTATCACTTGTGGGCCGCTGAGCATCTTGAAGCATAAAGTTGAACAAGAGGAGACTTTTTTCCCATTGGAAAAAAAATCTCAGCATTCCAGTAATCCATCACCTTAATGCTTAAATGTTTAAATAGAGACCCTGTAAAGAAATGGTTCTGTCTGTGACCACACACACATGCACACACCTGCACTTACTACGTAGTCAGCTATACGCATGTGGTCAGCATACATGTGAAAATTATCACCTTAGAAGAAAGTATGCACTTTTAATTAACAAATTAATGTTATCTTTTTTTTGCAACATTCATCTCAAAGTGGTACTGTAGCGTGACTGTTCTGGAGGTCCTAAACCCCATTTTGAACCACTGATCTCCCACTCACCCTCACACTGTGCTACTCCATTCCTTTCAAGATTTCATGCGGGGTGCAGCTTCCTACGCACCTCATTCTGATTTATATGCCAATTTGAACAGCTCTGTAATGTGGGGCTGGATTTTTTATTGAAGTAATCAGTGACACACTCTCACCCACTCATCTGATACATTTTCCTCCAAATAACCCAATTATAAAGTAAAAATCCTCAAGGCAACGCTTCTATCGAAGGGCTTCTTGAGGATTGTATTAATTTTAAACCTTTATTACCTGAAGTTATCACTTAATATACTATGTCTTGTTTGGTGTTTTAACTGGATTATATTATTACCGGTACCTGTGACTTGTACCTGTGGTTTGTGATCATAACAGATATTGCCCTATACAGGAAATACCATGGCTGACCTGCTAGCTAAACATATTGTAAGTGTTGTTATTTTAATGTATCTCTGATTATTGTAAGCTTTTGGCATTCGGCACTTTATGTGTGCTATTATTCCCCTTTACATAGTTGTTTGAAGATATTAGCAATGAGCTGCTGAGATTTAAGGCCATAATGAAATTGAGCAGTATACCTATAACATGTATTCTGAAATATTTATTTATATTATATAATACAATATTTAGCTGGTCTGGTTATCTATCTATCTTGCTATCATTCTAAAATACATGAAATTTAAGGGGGACCTATGGGAGATGATAATTGAACCTGAAACTCTGGTGCTCTTTTATCACTATCATCATGATGTACAGCATAATGCAGAAACACCTGCTGTTCATTACTTAAACTGTATAATGATTATAAATCAGCAGAATAAATTGGGTGATGAGTTATGGTAGCCACATGCCAGCTCTGCAATAACATCACACACAGCACAACTAAATATCAAATCGTCTCACATTTTGGTAGTTATTGGAGCAAAGGGAATATGTCAAGGGGCTAAAGGCTATAATGACCTACTCATAATGCTAAACCACTGTTTTAATACAACACTGCGGGAAACCATTTGTAAATAACAAAAATAACATGCTGACTCAGCATGACTGATTAATGGAACATTGCCTTGGTAGATAATATATCAATCATGTAATCTGAAAAAATAGTGTTACAACCAATCCACCAACCAATCAAGTTTTCCTGCTAGTACCATATACACAGCTCCAATGAAACTAAACATGATAAAAATGTATCGTAGCTTACATAAAAAAAAAACGTTCTATCATAAGTTCCTTTTGTTCATTCACTGTTTCCTCCTCCACTCCTTAGCACTACAATGCACAGCCACTAACAGCTTTTGAGTTTGTTGCAACAAAATTGCTTAAAAATATACAATTCATATATGAAAGCAAATTAGCTGTAGATGGTTGATAAAAGGAAACAAGCTTTGTTTTGTATGGCTAATTTACCTAAATGTCACTAACTGAATACTTGACATTTAGGGATGATATATAGACATTTATAGACATTTATGTTACTCTGCCTTACTCAACACCAGGCTGTCTGCTCCTACTAAAGACACCACCGTCCAAAGTATCATCTTGCTTCAATCTGTTATAAACATATTCTCATAAAATGTACAAAACAATATTGATTAATATACATAAACATGCTTAAATGTAACCTTTCTTAGCATTTTTCATGTAAAGGTTTGGCATGTACAGAGTAAATAACCGATAGCTAACGTTGTGCTCTTAAACAATCTTTCAAATGATATATGATTATGGAGAGATGTGTTCACATGACATACAATTCTTATGCCAATTGGGTTGCTATTGCATTAACTAACAGCCATTTTTTCATAATTTTACACATTGTTACTTAGGTCGTATAGCAAGAATATAGTTTAAAAAAAACAATATTTTATTACCTTAATTCTATGTATAATTTTATCTGTAAATATGTGGAAAAACCCAGATCCCAGGGACCAAGAAACTACACCTGTAAAAACTACAAAAGTTACATTTACTACTGTAGGCCTACTGATTCTAAATAAATAAAATGGAATTTTGAACATGACTGCCACTAATGTACACCAGTAGCCAGTACAATCCATGAAAACAACCAGCTGCTATAGGCTTTCTCTCAACACTGCAAATGCTACTTTATTCTCTTAGTGTCGATACAGTATACATACTGTAAAGCCATCTTAGATTTACTCCCAAGGTTGAAGTTAATGTAGCCTGTGTGTGTCAATGTAACAAATGGGGTTTTTAGTTATTTGGTTGCACTACACAAAGAACAACCTTAGCAGGGCTTATTGTTCTCTTTGATTGAATTATCCTCCCATGTAAACCTACCAATTTTCTCTTAGTGAATCTTGTGAAATGTCATATTTTGCTGCCAGATCTGCATGTGGCTTATGACGGCCGACTAAGCAACGCTGGTGTAGTGCTGCACGGTCTTCTGACAGGTGGTATCACTCCCACACAGCTCCGGTCCTTCAACCACGTCCTGCAGATGGCATGTTGCAAGCTGCTGCAACTCAACAGTTGTTGCTTTGGAGATGGTCTCGGCTCAAAGTGTTAGCTATAGGGCCTATGCTCACGTGTACTTGATGATGAATTCATTTAATAAGAAAAAGAAAGAAGAAAAATAATCCCAAATTCTGTCATTGTGTATTGTATTTACAACGAATATGGGAAATTGCATGTCGCTAGCAAAACAAAACAATAAACCACTTAGCAAAACATTGTGGGCAGAATACATAACGTTATGATTCTATGCATGTTGCAGTTGACAGTGTTCAGTGCTACCTCCATATGTACATTACAATCCAGAGGAAATCAACATACATCCATATGAAAGGTTTTATGAAAACAACATACACGGTCTGCGGACATTAGTCTGCACATTCACTCTAAACTGTTCAGGCTGTAGTGGACTCAAGCAAAAATCTAATTAAACTGTAAAAATCTTAAAATATCCGTATCAATATAATCATGAACATCAATGAGATAAAGTTAATAGATCAAATATTGTATAATTAAAAACAGTTTGCTAAGCCAGGACCCCTATTTGTTTTTTCGAACTATACCGGTACTCAAAACAGTGCATATTCGTTAATACTGGCCGGCGAGAATAACAGTTTCTAAAATGCTGGTTCGGATTTCAACAGTGACTTTCCATTTGTCAAACACCAAGAGCCCAGTGAGAGTCCTTTTCTTACTGTAGCATCTGACCATTTGTCAGGTTATGGTGCTCAAGAACTTCAAAACAACAAGTGAGAACATCATTGACATCAAGGCAAAGTGAGTGTTTCTGTATCCCATAATTCTTTATGTCAAATAAACAGTGGGCTCAGTTTGTTTATGTGATCACTTGTCCTAAACTGTGACACACTGACAGAGTAAATAATAGAAAGGACAATTAAACGTTGAATGTTTCAGTAAGCTTCTCTATATCAATAACTTAAAATGACAGTATACTGTATGTACTGAAAGTATGGCTACACTTGTAGTAAAGCACTGTTAAAACCCCTTTTGATGTACAAGCCACAGGTCTTCAGAAGATGTTGGGTTTAAGTCTGTATGTTAGATGTTCCAGAATGCCAGAGTAGAGAGCAGAGGCCAATCGTTTACATTAATATCCTTGCAATATAACTGTGCTGTAGGTAATCCTCACTTGTCAGTACAGAGGGAAAAGGTATTGTGTGAATTCTCGTGTTACAAACAAACAAAACGTCCGTAAGTATTTTTGCCATGTTAGGAGCAAACGACGGGGGCTTCAAAAGGGTTTAATTCACGTAGTAAAGCCAGTAGATCATGTTGAAGAGGGAGAAGGTGAAAGGGAATATTATCCGTGACCATCTGTCAATGGCATTTACATCCGTCAGGTCTGGGATCTTTATTTTGAGTTGTGAGGATCGCCTGCGCAGCCGGGACTTCTTCAGGCGTGTGTTCCGGTCCAGGCTGGTGGGGCCGGACTCACGCGCCACCCTGGGCTTCCTGTACTGGACCCCTGAGTGGTCAAACACCATGGAGGAGTTCCGCGTCTCACCCGGGCTGGTTGTGGTTTCATTTCCCGCCACCTCATTGTGGATCTCCAAGGTTGTCAGTAAAATGTTTCCCTGCGAGTCAACCTGAACAGAACAGATGGAGGCGGGGCTAAATAATGGGCTGAGGAGTTAAGTGAATGATCAACATCAAATCAAAGAACTGCTTCCAATGATGACGATTCTAGTCATGCTCTACGTTGTATCTTATTGATATTTCTTAACTGCTAACGGCTCTCAGCTCATTTCTTATCATGTGTGTCTTGACATTCTGTGTTTTTTAATAGCTCTTTCATGGTTTAGTGTTATTATGGGATTGTTTTTATGGCTTTTATGTTTATTGTTGCATATTTTTGTGTCTGTTAGTACTATGTTAGTGATCTGTTATACTTTTTTACATTTATTTATAAAATATTTAAATTTTACATTTTTTGATGCCTACACCCTTTCCTGCAGGATGCATTTTGAACCTCCAACCAGGCCGTTTTTTTGTTCTTAACTGGCCTGCCAGATCAAATAAAGGTTTAAAAAAAATAAAACACACATTCCTCATGCTTCCCAGTCCGGTAACATATTAAAGCTATTGAAAGGTTGGCATTGGGAAAATAGATGGTTCCAGTATTTATCTAATGACAGCATCTCAATCAAGATGCAACTATAGTGTGTTTTTATCTAGAAGAATTCACCTTTAAATTCTGTAAACAGTACAAATGTTGCACTACGACTAATTAAAAAGTTACAAAAAGTTTGAAATAAATTCAAATTTCTCATAATACAATACAATCAAATGCAAATGCAATACAATACAATCAAATGCAATATGAATATTTCATGATGCATTTGTTAGAAACATATTCTACAGCTCAACATAGGCAGAACATATAATACATAGTTAGGTTCCAGCATTTCTGAGTGTATCCTCCTTATTCTAACTGCTTCCTGTCCAAAGGGCAAAGGCTGCCTATTATTCATATAGTATAGAAAACATTACTGTCCACATTTGTAAGATTTTATGGATATAACACATTTTACAGCTATAACATTTACAAACTGAAAAATATGAGCAAGCATTTTCTAAATGTTTTCAACCATCATCTTAACATATTTTTTTTTGTATTTATGCAAATATTTAAAGTGTAACTGCACACTAAATTGTTTTTTTTTTTTAGCTGTAAGCTAAATAATAAGGCTGCACTGATGAGACACATCAGTGCGGGTGTCAATATTGACCAAATTGAAATTTTGATAAAAATGGTTTGGAAATGGCTCTACACATCATATCAGGTAAAAATCGCCTTCGGACTTGGCCGCTACACCCGATCAGCTCGTGCACCAGCAAAATCAATTGATGTTAATGGGGGCCCTCTCTGAGCCCCTTTCCTCACTCAGCTCCTTGACTCTGTATTTGCAGTTGTTTCAGTAGATGGGGTGAAGCTACACTTTAGCCAGGTAATGATCAGAATATTCTTCTTACATTTGAACTACTTAAAATAGTAGTAGCCAGTCAGAGTCTACTTTACTGTATCAGACTAGTTCTTTGATAATACTAATAGTAATGGTTAATAATGGTTATTAGTGGAGCACGATTAAAACACTACACATGCATGAAGTAAACGGGATTTATATGAAGGAAAGAAAATATTTAGAGTAATGTACTCAGTATAGGATGGAGGTACAGTATACTCTGTATACTCTATAATGGAGGGTTTGACAAAAATGGCGGGTGTTCATGACTGGTTGGCCGCCCAATGTCCGATGAGGAGGAGAAACGGCACAGTGGTTTCTGAGGAGGTTTACTGAAGTGACGGGGACAGGCACTGATGGACACTCACCCCTCGTGAGTGACGGCCTCCTTGTACCTGATTGGACTGTTTAACAGACGAAGACTTGCAATTGCCTCCTTCCAGAACAGACTAGCCAGGAGAAACACAAACAGAGACGCCTTCATCTGAGGCTGACGCTTTCGACAATGCGATGCTACTCTGTACATTGTAATCGCTGGCTGTAGTTAAAAGCCACAGGGAGAACGTCAAGGTCTCCCGCATGCGAAAACTCAACATTTTAAAATTGAACCATGGATTTATGCGGGTGCAAAGTTATTTCATATTCTGAAGTCTTTCTGGGGAATAAAAAGTGAAACTGAACCTGCCTTGGTTCTGTGCTTGGCATTTATCGTTGAGAGGTACAATTGATTATGGGAACTACTAAGATGTCCAACGGTACTTCGTTCCAAAGCCTTTTATGAGCATTATTAATTAATAGGCTGTTATGAGGGGATGTGATCTGCTATTTTACACCATCATAGATTCTTTAGTCTCCTCTCAGTAAATGGCTAAACTGCAAAAAACGGTGTACACCTTATTAAGGCCGGAGCCAAATCTAATAAACCTCCTGGCCTTGCCCTTTGAAATTACTGGTCCGTGTCACAGTTGCCTGATATATATCTCAAAATGCTTCTTACCCGGGGCCCATCAAATTTCTCCCGGTCGTTATTTGCCTTCTGTGCCTTCTCAGCCAGTTTCTTCTGCATCTGTGGGCCTCTGCCAAAGAAGATGTAGTTCACAAAGGCGTACTCCAGTAGTGCCAGGAAGACGAATACGAAGCAGCCCATCAGATACATGTCTATAGCTTTGACATAGGGAATCTTAGGCAGGGTTTCTCTCAAATGGGTGTTGATGGTGGTCATAGTCAGCACAGTGGTAATCCCTAAAAGAGGAACAAGATGATGCTTATGTCATAACATTGAATGTTAATCTACTGCAATTATACAGCAAGCTGTATATGGTATTGTATAGCTATATAATATATACATTTACTGTGCTTAATATCAAATATAACTCTATCTGAGTTAATATACAGGCCTACACTTCAGAAGCACTTTAAATAGAATATGGTTCCTTAAGATGTAGCTGTTCAATTACATTGCCTTTCAGCAAACCCCCTGATATTACAGGAAAATGGCCACTGACACATTTTTAATTAACACATTTTTCACGATTAATAAATATCACAGCAAGAGCTTAATACTTCACTTTAGAAGGAGGTAAATCGTGGGCTGTTGTCAAGCCATGGGATGACAACAAGAAGATACAACGCTTGCTATGGCTGTTTTAGAACATACAGTATCAGTCACTGCAGAAACTTCTACTGCAAGAGACAGGTGTGATTCAACATATTATGCGTTGTGGTTACACAAACTAGATTATTTTAGGTGAAAATGTCTGCAGATGAATAACCAGTGTCAGCATTACAGAAGTCAATTTGTCCCGATTGGAGCATCGTTTCATGAATTGTGCATTGGCGGGTCAGTGCTGATATTGCTTATCTGTGTAACACCACACAGAGCAGAATGGACATGATCCGCCATGGCGTGAATATAAATTATGTACAAAGCAATGACTCAAATCCACTCAGGCATGGAGTGACTAAGATTGCATTAAATCAGAGATCACGTTCTTCCTTGCTAGGCCTCTGTGTCAGGAAGGCCTAGCTTGCCAGGCTAGCAAAATGTCTGTCTCTCTGATTGCACCTTTAATTAAAAAGAAATTGGTGGAGTATTACAGGGGTGTAACAGCTTGATCAAGACATTGTCTCTAATAGGAATGTGTTCCCTAAAGAAACCTCATTAGAGGATAATACTACACTTCATTGTCAAAGACTGACTTTCATCAAGTGCAAACATTTTCCACAATAAAACCATTCATTATCACCTACACAAAAGCAGATTGGAGACGCCAGCAATCGCCAAACAGAAATAGCACTTGCATTCGGCGTATGCTTGATTTCCTTTTCAAAATATTAATATATATATCAAACCCATTCTTAGAAACTGATCTTGGATGACCCAAATACACCACAGCCTGCACACAACCTCAGTGGTCTTGTGTTTAGCATGTGTCAGTTTGGCTCATTAAAGTTGTGGATATTCTAATAAGAATAGAATTACTACTGTACATTCTAGCGCTTGTTTCCTTTTTTTTTTACAGAAGCAAAAAGAGCATATATGGTTCATAAATATACTGTGACTTTAATTGCATTCTAACTGAATTGATCTATTTGTATCAGCATCTTCTTAGCAGCAAATCAAAGTCCATCTCATGTCCATCCCTAGAGAATGCTTTCACTTCAAAGGTGCCTTCTAATCGAAAGTAGAAACTGCGTCTCCTCATATGCTACTACATCAATTTATGAATAGTGCATTGTTGCACCCCCACTAACAATGAGAGTGCATAATTGAGAGACAATACTTTTTCATTAAGCAAGTTTTCTTTAAGACCACTCATATAGATGAGATCAATTTACAGTAATAAGGGTCGCTAATGGTTGGGGCTATTACAATGTTGAGACAGGCCTCTAGTATTTGTTTCCCGACCAGAAGAACCCATCGACAGTTGTGAGGCAGCCATGGCAAATGTCTGTATGTCTATTTTATGTCTTCAAAAAGATAGAGAGAATGTTGTGTAGCACTACTTTCATCCCACATTACCTATTTGGATATATTTTTCCCTCTGCCTTCTTTATTTTGTTCTTCCTGTCTATATTTAATGAAAAAGATGCAAGTACCTATGAACCTCTACAAAAAAGACAAACTGGTTTAAAAAAAAAAAAACATGGCTCTAAACATACCTAAAGCAACTCTGGCGGCTGAGGCATCGTAATTGATCCAGAAGGACACCCAGGACAGGATGGTGATCAGGATAGAGGGCATGTAGGTCTGCAGAATGAAGTATCCAATATTTCGCTTCAGCTGGAAGCTCAGTGAAAGTCGTGGATAGGCACCTTTAAAGAACAGAAAAGACTAGCTTTCAAGAGGAAGTCATAGTCATATTATATAGATCTATTCATAATTGGGAATTACAATCATCTTCATACTCACTAATCAATAATCAGGAGTATTCATCTGAAATATTAATTATATTTATATATTATAATTATTAATTACTCAGAATTGATTATATGTTGTAGTCTTGTGATATTCTTTATCGCATTAACTGTATTATCCCATTCCTTATGTCAAGGATAGTTGCATCGTCATTATTATTCCAATTTTAAGTGTTCCACAGAGCAAACTAAAATATCTCAATATTGGCACAACCTGATGGAGGAGCATTGATGGCCACAGTCTTCTTGAGGTTGCATTTATTTTAGTGTATTGTGGTTCAAAATGACAAGAATGAAAAACTCCAACTACTCCTCCACACCTTTTCCCACAGCACCACCATTTTGTGGACAGGTTGAAATCTGGGGATCTGGGCATGCTGTTATGCTATCGAGGAGTATACCTTTAATGCTGAACTAACTGAAAAACACTGGACTTAGCACACCCACTCACTACGGCATGTTGACGCTTGCCATGTAAACGTACCTTTACATCAGCGTGAATCCTGAAATTAGGAGACTCTTTAAAATAAGTGGTCTCTTGGGAGGCCACTTCAAAATAATGGCTTTCTCTGAAGGACCCATTACAACATGGACCATTTACGGCATAGCCTCCAATACATGTATGAGTGGATGCCGGTGAATACAAGGGCATCACACAAAACTGGGCAATAAAATGATGTCGAGTAAAGTTAATAAACTACTTTAGCATGTTCCTACAGCCCTATAGTAACCTATCATGCTCAACAACATTTTACCTGTGGAGAAAACCACATTCCTGGAGACCAGTTTGTAGTCCACGATGGAGAACTGAGGGAGCTCGATGCGTGTCACTCCAGTGACCGCCTTATCGCCACCTTTCCAGTAGAACTCAATATCGTCTGTTGTGTAACCGTCTATAGATAGGGGAACATAAATCATGTCGAAACAAAGACGTGACTGAATGCCAAATGTTTATATTTATGCCATATCTTACACAAGCGGCATTTTCTGGCTTAATATGATGTGATATACAGTAGAGGGGCATTGCATCAAAGTGACTGGGATGCCTGCATTTACTTATTATATTAGACAGGTAAATCTTCAATATGTCACTGGGCAGGCAGTTCAGCTGATACTATATTGATGAGTTCCGTCACCTTCAGTAGATCTGCGACAGCACAATTAGGGAAAGGCAGTTCACCAGCATTCCAAAATGTCTACCCCATCTGACTGTTAACTAAGGAGTTCTTTAAGGAGGTGTAGAGAAGAGTGTATCAGTCACTGCACCTTCTCCGCACTCTTGGGTATGAAGACGATTTACAACCAGATGGGGACGAGTGTGTTTTCTACCTTTCTAATATAACGTACTGTACTGGAAACTATTTCAGTTGTGAGATGAAAGTGATCCTACCAGATGATTTTCGAGTTAACTTTTTAATCAAAATTAAATACGTTTTTCACTTGCAGAAAAGCATTACAATTAATGAGAAGAGGCACATTTATGCTTACAACTTTCGATTTCCAGTGTACAGTTCTGTTCATCAAGTGGGTATCTTCTCAGATCCATCATACAGGCTGCTGTGGTTGTAATTCTGATATTAAGGGAGCATAATTCATTACTTGGTTGGCTCTGCTTTACAGGAGAGTGCCTAATTCATTCAAGAGCAAGTGGGTTTTCACGATTTACACATTTGCATATAGCTCACTAAGAAATAGCAAAGCCAGGGAGATGTATTTTTTTAGATCAACACAAGTAGGAAAAAGGAATAGGCAATAAGAAAATGAAAGTTTCTTCACTGTAATGCGTGTAAAATGCATTACATGTAATGAGATGAAAGTGCAGTAATTTACCTGAGGCCATAGAGAACAGTGCCGTCTGGGTGAAGTCGAATCATGCGGTTCTTTACTGTAACGCCGTGCACAAAGGACTTCTTGTCATTGAGAAAATAGGTGTCAGGCACCCAGAGTTGGTCTGCGACCCTGTTGTCTAGTGTCAGGTTGAGAGGGATCCCTGCATAGGCCAGCCTCTTATCTCGCCAGTACTGCTGGAAGTACATGGTCAGTGTGTAGTCCTGCGGGAAAGACGAGAACAAGGGCATGCACACAGATACAGCGTTTTACTGTACATTAGCTTTAAGTCAGAAGAATACATAAGTCATAGTAGAAATATTCTGTGTCAGACAAAATATAAATAATGCAATTGTGTGTCCCAGATCTGTAATCTCTCCGGGCTGACCTAGCTTACACTGTTGTAATGGTGAGTTCAGGGTCTTCTTACATTGTGTGTAAACAGTATAGTCTACCAAGGTCAAAGGTAGATGCCCATACAGCCTGGACCTATAGGGATGGATTTTCTGTAGCCAAGGTGATATTTATAGAACTGTCAACCAACTGGTTCTCAGCACACTGCCCTGAGTGTAATATGCCCTCAGTGTCCATTCCTCAGCCATACTATGCAGAAATCTAGCAGTAGCCCTCAGACTATAGATTTCCATTACTGCAGGCACAGCATCAATAATATTCCACTTCAGCGTGGAAGGCTGGCCCCTTTCCTCAATATGGCAAAATACTGCCGACTGAATCCTGCTGAATTAAATGCAATGAAAGCGTCAAACCACAAGGGAGGCAATAGAACTAAAGTTGCATGAATATAATAGCAGTGTGCTAATGCTAAATTATTTAAAAATAACAACATATACTGTAGCATATAGTTTAGGAAATATGCAATGGGAAAATGTGTCTGCTGCATGCAAATGTGTACGTACGGAGAAACATTCCTCTATGTACAGTATTTGGGAAGATATATTTAATTGACAGATTTGACATACTGTACATACTGTAGACATTTGATATACACATACACACTTCATGCCATGAAACAAACCTGTCAATAATTCAGAATGCATTGTGATTCCAAAGTAGTGCCACAGCCATCAAACAGAAAAGCTTTTTCAGGCTTTTAATGGACCTCTTTACAAGATCACTTGGCTTTGCTGACTAATGCTCTCTTTAATAAATAAGCACTGCTTAAAAAAAGGAAAAAGTTTTTAAAATAAATAATCTGAAACCTGTCTTTTATTCTACTGAGTAAGTAGAATGCTCATGTTGTTTAAGTGCCTAGCCTTCCTCTGAATATAACACTGAGATCTCTCTTCAAGACAATAAACTACTTATCCCAGCTAACAGTGGATGTCAGGACACATTATAGTCACACAAACAACACACACATTTGTAGAGATATTTATCTATAGCCATTATGATCATTTACAAAATGGTTTTGCAATCATGTCAATCCATGACCCGTTTGTATTTCCCATGCAGTATGTTCAGCCTTCTTCATAACTACTGTAAGTTCAATCTTGTTTCTCAAGCGTGAGCTTCTCACAGCTTTCCTTGGGTCCAGAGAATTGGGCATCAGCAGATGAAATACGTTGACATTGTTTTTGAGTCCTTACTCAGATTGCTTTCCCCCCCTTTGGCCCCTGTTTAGAGAACGTTAGATGCTCTCATTAGGTCTTCTGCCATTAGCACTAAGGGTATTGTTGGAAGGGTGGGGTTGATTAGTTGTACAG
This sequence comes from Typhlichthys subterraneus, assembly GCA_027564835.1. NCBI lineage: Eukaryota > Metazoa > Chordata > Actinopteri > Percopsiformes > Amblyopsidae > Typhlichthys > Typhlichthys subterraneus. Next base: position 23,644 of record JAODUH010000026.1, on the reverse strand, counting down.
ACCTCATGCCACCACTGGGATCAATCCAACCATTGTTAGTGCTGAAGTAACTTCCTTTGCATATCTACAAGTGACTTAACCTCTGAAAATACCCCAACAATGTGGTAGTAGTACAATATATCACTTCCATAGCATTATAATTAACATTGTTATATTGTGTATGATTTACTACCACACAGAATACTAGCAGATTGTAGTATTTGGTGGTATCCATTCCACCAGGTGCTGCTAACAATGGATTGTTTAATGCCAAATGAATAGCTTCGGGATATATAATAAGCAATATACAGAAATAAGGAAGCTAAGGTTAGGTTGAGGGTTTATAAACAATATTCCCTTAAGTGTTTTAAAATAATGAACTAACTCTTAACAGAGTTAACTTAATCAACCTAATCAACACTTACCAGTAAATGACTTGTTATAATAAATGAATATTCAGTATACAGTGTATATATATACTGTATATATATATATATATATATATATATATATATATATATAGTTACAATAATAGTTTTAGTATACCATACAATATAAACATGTTTGTTTTTTCCATACATAGGCAGCAAGACAGAATTACATTTGTTCTCGGAATCTATGAATAAACGAGACTCAGTAGGAGAATGACACTGTCATGTTATCTTCAAGTCAGAGCTCAACCACCTCATACTCAGCCAGGGTGAATGTGCTCCAGTCAAACAACATTTACGTCAACTTAACACCAAGACATCTGCTGGGAATACAGGAATAGCTCCCAGAGACACTTACCTCATGCAAGAAGGGGCTTTTCTGCACTTCACAGGGTTCTTAAGTATTCCAACTTCAGGAACAAATGTCACATGTGTTGCATAACCTCGCTGATTTATTTTGTTCATGACATATGTGGTCGGTCTGCCTGTCTGTCTGTATGTCTGTCTATTTCAACAACATAAATGTATTTTAAATAATCATATATATAGATATATATATACACACATACATACTCACTGTATACAGTGTGAACTAAACAATGATGGTGTCTGACTGGTGTCAAAAAACCTAAAGAAGACTGAAGCCCATTTTACCGCATTGCAGACTGTTTGAAACAAAAACTTCTATGAATAGACTGTCAAACCAGTCATGTAATATAATTTGATCAGAAAACATACTAGTTAAGTCGCTATTTTACTCAAAAATGTTAGAGCACCAATAGTTAGTTATGAAATATGCAGATGAGAACCAACACATTTTTGCATATTATTAAGGAGAAGCACAGAGACGTGTCAAGCGGCCTTCTAGATTCCCATGACAGTGATTGATCACCGCAAAATGGCTGCATATATCTCAATAATGAAAATGCTGAATGTAATCGAATAAAACCTGTCAAGAGAGGAATGACATGCACCACATGTCTACAGAAAAACTTGTCTCCGTTTATTCACACAGCCTGAGCATGATTTAGTTGGTTGGCCTCTAGAAAAATACAACAACAAAACATTTAAATCAAACCTTTCACTACTACAGTATAAATAGTATCAAATGCTCGAACCCACAACCTTCCGGATGGGAGCCCAACACCCAGAGCACGAGACCATCCTGCCCCCCACCACACATCATGCTTGTAATAATCAAAGGCTAAAGTAGCATTTCTGACTGAGATCCTCCAGTTTTCCTTCGGCACGGTGGAACCCTGAGGGCTTTTTTGTGTATAAAGTAGCTGACGAATCAACTACGCCTGTCTATATAAATCTATAAATCCACGAGGAACATCTGCAGTTTTTTAACGGCAAAGATTCCTCCAGGCACAAGGTGGATGTTGTTAAAATGTCAAAAGGGATGGTTGTTCTTTTTGACTGGTGTGTGTTTTCTCTTTTTTCTTTTGGAAGATCATGATTCGTCTCCAGGCTAGCTCCTAGCTATACAATATATCTACCAACACTACTGCGAGTTTGTTACTTAGTTGGCATTGGTACTGGGTATGTTTTGCGTATCTACAGTGAGATTGCATGGGTTTGCTAGCTGCGGGAGTAATTTCTCTAAAATCAGTGATAGTCCCATTTATTTCTAGTGTAAAGTTGCATAACTCTAGATGCAGTACACCTGGTTAACTGACATTTTTCAAAAATAACAACATATTGGAAAATTGCTGGGGAGCGTTTTCACAATTACCATGCTAAAAATAAAAGGACTGGTGAAAAAAGAAAGAAATATATTAATAATCACATCTCCTTGACAACAAGCTCTCTGCAGCTCGCCTACACAGGGTATGGGCCAATACCTTGTGTGACTGTGGCTGTTTGAAAGCTTACCACCAACACCTATGCTTTCCACTTCTCTAACCAGAGAGAAAAAAAAAAAAAAAGAGATTGAGACAGATGGAGAGAGAGAAAGATGAGTGGAGGAGAGACAGAGCGAGTTTCATCCAATGTTTGAAAACAAACTAACTCGCCACAGAAAATATAGTCTTATCAAAATAAATATAAGTATGCTCAAATGGTGATAGTAATAATAATGTGATAAAAATTACATTAAAATGTTTTAAATACAAAGTTCCACCTGTGACGTGTGTGTGCGTTTGTGTGTGTGTGTGCGTGTAGGTGTGTGTGTGGAGGTGTGGTGGGGCGCTGACATGTCACTTGGACAGTAAATAGGCTACTATATATGATGAATAGCCTAAAACAATGAATTCACAAACTCACTGCTTTTAGATACTGTAGCCTACTATGGTGATTGCTGTCACGTAAATGTTAGTAGGCTTGTCAATATGGACATGCTACACGTTGTTAGAAAAGTACAATTATCCACGGCTCAATCATTAATTCATTTAGCTTAATGGAAACTAAGAGCAGCAAAGTAGCATAATTGATTCAGATTTACTGGCATGATGAGACCGAGATGATGTGACAGAACGCCCGGTAGCCTACCATATAGGCTTATAGGCCTACACACAATGTTATCGTGCAGCACTGCCCACCACCCATATGAATATGCTCCCTCATAACGTGCCGCTGACATGTCGCTTAATGGTCACTAAATACTGTACTATATGATGTATACATGTCTGTCATCACCAACTCAATCTGCAGACGTTTAACGTTTTACGTTCACAATGCCCACTGCATTGCTCGAGCTACTCTAGTTCTCAGCCGTTTATGATCTTATGCTGATGATATCAAATAGGCTGCGACTGTACACTTTTGTCAATATGGACATACACATTGTTAGAACAGTTAGATTGAGAACAAATCAATTGTTCAGTTAGCCTAGAAAAATACGAGCAGCAAAGTCACGATTCAAATTAACTGACATGCAAGTTGGCCTACGTAAACAAAAGCCAAAACTTTACCTTTGAAGCGACCATAAAGTCTGAATATGTGTCCAAAAATGCCCTTTTCCTCGTTTATTTATTTTAGTCCATAAGGGTTCATCAATCAAAACAACTAAAGCGTTTTTTTTTTTTTTTCATACAATAATCCAAGATGTGAGTATCTTCACGTGTCCATTAGGCCTGCTCACTGTGTTCAATGAAGCGCCACTGGACACATGCTTCCTCTGAATAGTCTTGACCAATCACCACATCAAATTTCTTTTAACAAGGGACGTAAAACTCGGCCTTGCTTCCTCTCCGATTGACCAGTTCTAATATAAAGTTCTAAATAGTTCTTCACTAATTCTGTGCTGTTCCTCAGATGAAACAGCACAGAATTACCAAACCTGTTATTATTAATATTATGATATAATATGCAACTACAGTCTGAAAAAGCAAGGAAGCATAGCTTCCCTTGGGCTCCAGGAGAACGCGCCACTGTTACTGTTACAGTTCACCCTGTGGTGATTACATATTATGTAAATATAACGTCAATGAAAAAGAATGGATTTCAGATTCATAGAACTCGGTGTGTCTCTGATTCTGAATAACTACTGCTTCTAGAATGGATCGCTGCAATTCTCTTGCTGCTCCAATTGCTCATTAAATATTCACATGGCCAATATTGTACTCAGCATCAGTCAGAATACTCTCACAGACCAAACAACATTACTGTACAATCTCTACATGCTCCAATAACTGCACATATTGATTACTACTGTAAGTCCTCCTTATAACCTGTAAATCAATGCATGTTTTTCCAGATGTACATCACTGATTTATATACTCCATCTATACCTACTAAAATACTGTAATAGTATAAACTTGGAGTTAGTGATGCAAAATGGATGAAACTGTGTCTATAGTTCATTTAATCCATCTTGCTACAAGAGAAAAGGATGAGAATGTGTTTCAGCACCACGGATAGCTACAACTGTGTGTTCAGAAAACCTGAGAGATGTGACTCCAGTGCTGGTGTGTGAACTAACTGTAAAAAACATAAGGCACCACAATTTGACCTCTGATCAGTGTACTTAACACTTGTATACAGTATTCTTCATCAACTTACAAGCTAACGGACTATATATTGATATGGACAGACATGTTTGTCAGCTGGAATGTAGACATGGTTGGTTATATAGACATATATATGTTTGGCTACTGATATCAATATTATTTTAATAATATGTGGTTTTGATATTTATTCTAGTAAGCTATATGTGTTAGTTTGTATTATATTCCTGTATGTAATAATAACAACAACACTAATGATGTTTGGTTTATTATTAATGTAATGTTGGTTAATTCGTCATTTCAATGATTCATCTTTAGAATATGTAGACCAACTGTCACTGTAAGCCTAAATTCGCTTAGTGACTCAGTATGGCTTTATGGCTACAACTATAAAACGCCCATGGGTATATTTCATCATGCATACTTGTCAAGGCAGCATGTCAGAGACTATTTCCTTGTGGCGGCATGATGTGATCAAGCACCATGCACTGTCAGCAATTCGCACCAAAGGTGGATAGCATATAGATGTTCAACTCCGAAGCCCTATACTGTGCTGCCAATTCCAACAACATCCACGCACACGCTCACACACACACACACGCACACACACACACATCTCTATCAAAGGAAGCTTTCCGGGAAGAAGTTAATATTTTGCTTAATTTTATGTCACCTAAACTCTTAAAATATCTGAATTGACATTATTATAAATGATAATTAAGCTATCGACCAATTTCACATTGACTCAGTAACGCTTTAAAATGTGTTAAACTTACCATATTGACTTCTGACACCATATCTATACTTGACACATCGATACTCATGCCAACAGCAACCGGTGCACCTCAAAAAAAGAAAGAATAGCAATATAAAAGTATGACTCACGTCATACCAACCTTTACATCAACAAAACAGAACAGACACACTTTTGGGGAAAAGTTGCATTGGAACGTACCTCCAAAGTCTGGTCGAAGTCGAATATCATATCCTTTCAACAGTTTATCCACGGTTTCTTTGACGAAAGACATGTTTCCAGGTTCGTTGACGCTGAAATACAGGAAAGGATGACATCTCTTTTTCAAGACGAATCATCACCGCGCGTCTCTTCTTAAAGAATGGTCTCAAACACTTACCTCTGAGCACAGCACATAAACGCCACAATAAGTGGCAATGAGAGAACGTCAAACAGCCCTGTTTTCTGGAATCCCCACATTCCTTGTGATCTCTAAACCGAGCAAGTGAATTAACGGTTCCCAGCTTTTAATAACTACAGCTTGGATGAACTGATTATTCTCTCCATTAGCTGTTGGCTCTAATCAGGTGAGAGTTCATGAACGATTAGCCTATATAACCATCCGTTATAATGACATGATCAATAAGTAGATATTATAGCAAATGTTGTGCCATTGCCTGGATCTCATGGCGCAAAAGTAAAATCGTGTTGCCACGCACAGAGCTATTCCGCGTAATATCCATCATGTGGCGTGTTCAGCTAACGCGTAGCAGAAACACGCAACAAATATCCACAGCGGCCGCGCACTTGTGGTATAGGGCGCAATACAGATCCGATTTCGAAGAGAAAAGTGTGCAGCAGATAAAATGTGTGGGCTGTTACCCTGTTGCTGTCCGGGTCTTCGCCTTTGTTCACTGATATATTCCATTCATTGTGAGTTGTGCTTGCGTTAAAACATATTTCTAAACATGCCAGGGAACCCTAACCTGTTCTCGCTAGTTTTTGAGACCACGTGACACACGACAGTTTGAGAATAAGTGTGTCGAATGTTTTGCTGACTTGAGTTAAGGGCAGGGCAGACTGGCAGCCGCCTTCTTACTTAAGACAACTTTAATATATAATACAAATGTAAGTAAAAAACAATGTCTGCAGTAACACTTTGTAATTTGGATGTACAGCCTAATCTACAATCATATAATATTGAATGAATACCCTGTATATTGTGCTATATTTTAGGCTGCACTAGCTGCTCATATTTTACTTGTATGATTATGTTGGGGGGGGGGGGGTTAATTAAAAATTTTATGGCTTTAA
>JAODUH010000026.1:0-17227 GCA_027564835.1 Typhlichthys subterraneus | reverse complement strand
CCCCCCCACATCAATATTTTTATGGCTTTCACGATCTTACATTTATAATAATTTATATTTTTGGTTTGGTATCTGAAAGTCTTCTGGGACTAAAAGCAATGTCTCATATTTCTTTGCAGTAGATATCTGATTACAAGCCAGAGTGGTTCAGTTTTTTCTCTTTGGATGGTATGTGTTTGGTTACAATTAAACCAGCAATCTCCTGTCACACACTGGTGTAGCTCTACAATTATCAGCTCAGGCCAAATTTGCACTTTGTAACAATGGATGGTTTTATTTGGTTAAAGGTGCAGTCAGTGATTGTAAGAATACACTTTTTGTCAAATTCAGCAAATGTCTCCTTACGATCTGCTAGATGGCCTTTCTGTGTGTGTGCTGAAAAGATAACCGGGTGTATCAACACAGCCCTGGCTCTGTAAATGAGAACAAAAACAAAGTGGTGCAGAAAGCACCACACAATATAGCCTTGGCAATGCATGTCCAATGTTGGGGGCGGAGCTTCTGAGAGGGCTCCCAGTGGCATTGAAGGAAGAGTTGTTTTTATATTGATGGAGTGAAAATATCTAAAATATTTTTCTATAGAATCCCGGACTCTACTGGCCTGAATTCACAGCAGGAAGGTTTGTAAGTGTAAAATATTGTGGGTCAGTCCATTAAGTTTCCCTCATATTTCATGGGATGCTTTGCAAGTCAGCCCAAAGGGAAATATCTTAATATCACTGCAGGGAGTACAAGTGTGCTTGCTTGAAATGGAATCTCCCCTCTAACCAATTTCACATTTCATGTAATTAAGATGAAGAAAGCTTTTCCTTCCTGCATTTTCAAAATGAACAATTCACTATTTCTTTGTGAACTGCAATTATTTGACCAATTATTCTTACCTTGTGTCGTAGATGGCGTAAAGTTTTTTGTTCCCATCAACTGAATTCCTGTAAAAGACAACGGATGAAGACACACATCAGAGCGTTCAGAGTATCAGAGCATAAACATCAAAGACATAGTATTTTCTAGAATGTTGGAAAAGTGTCATGTATAATCTCAATGTGCACATTCAAAGTCAACAATTTAGAAGTCTTGCAGGTGTTTTTTCATTTACATACTTTTTGTTCATTGATTCAGTATAGAATAAAAACCACCATTTCAACCCATAGTGGAAGTAATGCATGAGGGAACAGTGTACTAGTAATAGTGAGCTGTGGTCTCCAGCAGTAAACAGTTCAGCTATATTTCTATTATGTTCTTATATACAATTGAAATAAATGCAAGGTTATTGCAGGAAGGCCATAGAAATATTGCTGGCTCGCTCAGCTCACATTTGTCTTGTAATTTTCAGAAGAAGCAGTAGGAAATACAGGTCTTCATTGCACAATATAATACAAGACCAAGTGAGAACGTTTATCATCTCCAGAAAGCCAGAACCGTCCTTCCTATAGGCCTGCTAGGGTTGACTAAATAACAGGCTAACAGATGCCTCTTCTGGTTGTCTGCGTAACAGGATACGGTTTCCCCCCCTCTATTACCTGACAATCACACCCCCGTCCATCGCACTCATTCCATCCTCCAGCAGCTTGGCCTTCATTCGGTGTGGCAGCATAGTGGCGTGCAACTGCGTTCGCTATGTCGCCTATTTAATTCACACCAGTCTGGTGGACACATTACAGATTGCTTTTGGAAGCACTATCGGAATTCTCGAACCGTTGTGTGTGCTCGTGTGGGCCCGACACTGACGCTCAGCGACTAATGGCAAAGTAAAGGATGCATAGTCAGCAGAATTGTTGGGAAACCCTTTATTTGCTGCGACCGTTTTAATCGCTCGGGGGAAAATAAAGCCTGCTGACAGAGATATTCATCCACACACTTTGTTCGATCTCCAACCTTTTCATTTCTCTCCTGAGGGGCAATTATGGTTTGCCAGCGGAGGTGACGTACAGATATCACATTGTCAGATCAACGAAGGAACAGCCGAGGGAAGTTTGACTGCGCATCGTCTTGTGTGGTAAGGTGGTTAGCTTTGGCATATGCGCTTGAATGCCTGTGCAGCAAAGCGTTGCATGATATGCTACGCTGTCGTGTAGTGGAAGCGGGAGCATTAGTTATACAATAAGGATCTATTGTAATCTACAGTATTGAAGCGCTTAAGCTCTGTACATATATTATCCTATATTGGCATACTTTAAGGCTACGATACGACGAGAGATGGTGATGATCGCCTGGTTCGAAAGGTATTGATAGTTTGTGTCATTTTTATAAGGAATTAGTTTAGGGAAATCCTTGAAAGCGTTGTGATGTGCCTGAATTGGAGTGAGTCGTGGCGGAGAACGGTACATTGCAGGGTGCGTTTACAGAAGGCTGCAAAAGGAAACAAATGTTTTTGTCCCCAAAAGAAACAGTGTATATACAGTATATGCTAGTGCGCTGCAGACAATATTGCGGGATTCGCTTTAAATTTGACTTATGTTGCTGGAAATAAATGCGATATATGTGGGTCTCTTGCTGCACCCTTATGACTAGTTTGTTTGCTGGAGGATAATAACAGACCATGTTCTGTTATGAGTCAATAACTTAAAATAACTATCTGAAGCCAAACCCGTATCTTGTGATGCAGTTTTGCTGGTAGAGGTGGGGGGGTCGAATGTCAAACAAAGAGAAGGCATGCCTGTCTGGGACATTTATATAGAAAATATAAAACATTTTAAATAAATGTCCTCTTCATTTTTTTCAAAAGCATCAACATATGCTGCATGAATGTAACCCTACTGTATAGAATACTACAAATAGCCCTAACTGTTATAGCACACACATTACAACAGAAAAAAAACTTTAATTAAATTGGATATGCAGTTATTCATTTGTAGGTGTTGGTTCTAAAAAAAAGTAATGGTTTGGACCTCTAAAGTGAATAATACAACTACAAAACCTGGAAATATATAGGTAGCCTGCAATACACATTTCAGCTGTACAGGTACAAATGTACTTATGATTGTAGCGATAGTTTGTCAGTGTGATCATATGTGTATATTGAAAGTAAGTGTCTTGTTTTAGGAATGGACTATGGAATGTGCTACAGCTTTGCAATGAGAAGTCAGTGGGTTCTTGTTTTGCTTGTGAGCATCACCTGCCGTCTGAGGTAAGATAACGTCATTAGTAAATAGTGACATGAAAATGTCAATATGTGTAGCGTTTGTTTGCTGTTTTCTCAAATATATTGGCTAGCTCTAAGGAATTTATTTTGTCTTATTTTATATTTCGTTCATAAAGGCCAAAATGTTTTCTCTGTGGCATCAATTATTTTAAAAGACTATAACAACAAAAATGTCTCTGTACAGTCACTCCCAGGTTGCAACTGGAGCTCCCAAAGAAGCAGAAATAAATGACAACATCACCATTTTCACGCGCATCCTGGACGGGCTGCTGGACGGCTATGACAACAGACTTCGCCCTGGGTTGGGAGGTAGGCTAGGGCCTCAAATAGCCTACTATATCCACTAGGAATACTGGTGTTAATGCTGAGGAAACACGGGATGTTGCTGCAACATTATCGGAATGAGTGAACCATAAACTGAGCAGACAAAAGATGAAAGAAAGAATATTTGCTATTCACCCCTTTACAACCTCAGTGTAAATAGCTGCGAGAGAAAGATTACACATTACCCCCCTATCCCCCTTCCCCACCAATCCACTGCGAGAACAATGCCCTGCATAGCAACGTCACTCTTCTGTTCACTCCAAGCAAGCAGGAGGAATGTACTGGCAGACACACACCTTGGATAAAGTGTTTCATGAACACGAGACATGGTCATCTGATTTTTTTTCTTCTTCTTTTTTTGCCTTTCAACTGTGAATGCATACAGTCGCTGAGCAATGTGACCTTGAGAAAGCCATCGTTTCCTTTCATACAACACGGCAGGCCTATTGTTCTCTGTAGACAATGCAGAGGAGATTTTTTTCTCCCCCCGCAATTCCCATCACCACTGAGAAATACGGGGAAGCCAATAAATAGTACAATAGCATTCATTGAAGTTGTTAGCCAGAAGATGCAGTTTTCAGAGGCATCTTCGATTTGTTTGTTTTTACAGTGTTGCGAACACGATTCAATAGTCACACTGTTAGAATTACCTCTTATACTGAAAAACAGGGCCCGCCTGACACATCAAGCACAATAGGGTCCCCAAATGGGGCAACAGAAATCTATCTTATAATTAAAACTTGAGTACTGTAACTCCACTGGTTGGCTTGTAGCCTATATGTTACCTGGAAACCCCCTCCGCCCTTCAAAATGCCACATTTGTGAACACTGACGCATCAACACTCCTCTGTTTTATACTATGAATTTATCCTGGTCTTTTGCTATATGAGGCATGGTGCTATGGTCCAGTTATGTTCCACCGTCTATTTCACATGTGACAGCCGCATGATAAAATGAGGGTGAAATATGGATGTTGTCAAAGCTGGATATATAGCCCTGTTTAGTCTCAAGGGCTCTAGTGGGCACCCTCATCTGTTTTACCTGCTTAGGGGAATGTTTAATTTCTAAGGTAGTCAAAGAGCATATAAAATAACGTGATTAAATGTAGATGTAAATTACATTTAATATGTAGCAACAATTCACCACATTTCTTGACACTTTCATAAAGTATGGAATTACTATTAAAACTATTATAGTTGACATCATTTGTCGAGTTTAAGTTTTCTAAATGATGGAAACGATTGTCTAAACACTCTAACCACTCATTGCAGAGGTTACCTACAGTGTTTTGCATTATACAGTAAGCTGCATACGTTACTGTATTTCTGTTGCAGTGCTGAATTAAGAAGCATAACATAGCACCCCACAAGACAGTACAGCTGCATTGTGAATATGTGTTTTTGTTGGATCTCTCTACAGAGAAGGTGACAGAGATCAAGACCAACATTTTTGTCACAAGCTTTGGTCCAGTCTCTGACACTGAAATGGTAAGGGCTCGTTTCATTTAGCTAGCAGTTAACATCAGACAGTATAATACTGTAATTGTGGTTGTAAATACAAGTAATCTAATGACAAATATTTAATCTCCTAAACTCTTTTCTTTCCCTGTAGGAGTACACAATTGATGTGTTTTTCCGCCAGAGTTGGAAAGATGAGAGACTTTGCTTCAAGGGTCCAATGGAAATGCTTGCCCTGAACAACCTCCTGGCCAGCAACATCTGGACCCCTGACACGTTCTTTCTCAACGGAAAGAAGTCCATCGCACATAACATGACCACGCCTAACAAGCTGTTACGGCTCAAAGATGATGGCACTCTTCTATATACCATGAGGTGGGCATCTGCGATGTTATTCCTTCGACTGTCAGAATAAAACCTGGCTTAATGTGAACATTTGATTCCATGCAGGATCCCTTCGAGAGTGTTCTAGTGAAACTTTCAATCACTACAGAGTCAAATGAAAAAACTACAAGTGAACTCGTAAATTTTTGAATAATTCAGCATTATACATGTCTTTTCTACCCTATGCTGTACTAATAAATCCCACACACTACTTGGGATGTGAGCTATACGCATTGATGCTTCTAAGCCTATGTTGCTCTGACATGGTTTACATGGGTTACATGGATGCAAATGGTTCATTTCTTGATACATGTAGTAACAAATTCTGGATCACCCAAGAATGTGGGGTTAACATGTTACCCTGCTCGCACGCATATCCCGCCATGCCAAAACTCAGCTTGCTACTGATGTAGCCGTCTCCATTACAGTCTCCTTTTCAGATTTAATTTTACGGTTATGTATCGTGTTGAGTGCACTTCAAGTGGCTCTTGATGTGACAGTGAGTGATATGCTGGTAAATCTGGTTTAGCACAGCAACCACCGTTTCCTGTGAAAATGTATGATGGCCCAAGAATGCCTATTTGAGGTTTAGAAATGGATCTTGGTCAATGCATATGTGTGACTGTATCATACACCAAAGTCTATTCTGTCTAATGGTAGATGTTGATAGCATAAATAGAATCATCTCATACAGCTGTTGTTTCCATTTGACACCTTATAGTATCAGCTTATCTGGTCAATGAACTCGGAATCAAATATTAAAACGGAAGCAAAAGGAAATGGATGTGAATGCATGTCTAAAAAAACAAAATTGCTATTGATTCATTTAACTGTTAAACTGCTCTAAAGTCTTAATTTGCTGAGAGGTCTATATACAATGGTTTTGTAATTGTCTCTTAATGTGATCCACTTCTGGGAACAAGGCTTTGAGAGAAAACATTTCATGCATGCATTACTCTTCTACTGTGGTATTTCAAATAACAAGTACCATGCCCTAGCTACTGCACCATGAAATGTCCCGCAAAGCAGAAAGAGCCTTGCAATCCATGCACTTCAGTGCAACCCTTACACCGTGCACTCTAGCACTGTAGACAAGCTAAACCATGGACTTTAAGCATAACCTTAACTGTATAATGATAATCATTATACTGTAATCACAGGCAATAAATACATAGATTCTTAAAATTATTATGCTTGTGCTTAATGGTTTTCCACATTTTAATGAAAATAACTGACCAGCATGTTTTGAAACGTAGCTTTACCAGTCCCTGTGTTATTGGTCTTCATTCCTAGCTAGATGCTACAACTACATGAGGCTAATTATTGATTATTCACTGAAGTCTTCTTGTTCTGCAACATACAAATGAGACACATTTTCATTTAACATAATTGTTTTCAGATGAACATTGATTAAAAGGTACATGTGGTACAGCTGTGTTGACTGGCAACACAATTTGTAGAGGACAACATATATTTGTTTTTAATATAACCCAATGGCCATTACATACAGCTGTGGCTTAGTTAGCAAAAGTTGTATTCTAGTCTGCACTACTCAATTAAATTGTACACATTTCTAATTTATGATATCCAAAAAATATATTTGTCAAATCTAATTATTTGCATTTGATGTTAGTGGTCATTAGGTGTGACGGGAACATTATTAAATTACATTTTATTGATCCCTGTGGGTAAATTTGTCCTCTGCATTTGACCCATTGTAATTACTTTAGGAACACTAGGTTGGTGCAACAGGACCTACTATTATTATTTATATACTGTAACTGGACAAGTTAGGCGACCTGCCTCTGATTTTAAAGGTGATACAGTAGTAACGCCATTGACGTTATTAAACACTAACCCAGTAGAGGGCAGTATGTGATAAGTACGTGGGTATAGCTTTTGTTGTGTTTGTATCATAGTCTGATCTAGAATAGCACATTGCTTTCCTTTTTTATTTTTTTATTGCTCTAAATTCAACCCACATTTCATGTAGACATATGATATATATATATATATATATAGAGAGAGAGAGAGAGAGAGAGAGAGAGAGAGAGAGTTTCCACATGTATTCTCCTCCAGATATGTGCTTTACATGATTTCTCCACCAGGTGGCAGCATTGCATTGTTACGCGATTGATAGTGCCAATGGTCCTTGGGTAAATATCTTCAAATAAATCAGTTAAAGGTGTGGTCAGTGATTGTAATCTAATACACATTTGTCAAATTCAGCAACTATCCCTCATGGCCAGATAACTATCTGTATGTGCGCACTGAAAATATTATCTTATGTATAAAATGTATGTATAATATACTGTGTATTTTTATGTGAAAAGATCAAAATCTTTCCCCAGCATTGTTAATTCCACCTTTAATTCCTGATTTTAAGTACCACTACTTTATACCTTTATACCTTTATACCTGTGTGCCCTACAGACTTACAATAGCAGCAGAATGCCCCATGCAACTGGAGGATTTCCCAATGGACGCCCATGCCTGTCCACTTAAATTTGGAAGCTGTAAGTAAACGCTTATGTTGAATGAATCTTTTAGCGCCACAACCTACACCTACTGTATGACACTAAAGCACTAAAAACTGTGCCACTGCAAACATGTCTAAGGACCCACATTCCCTAAGCAAAATGCTGGTTCCAGCGGTATCCGTTTCAATGTTTTTATCTGCTCACTGGTGGCAAGGCTTGGTTTGCCTCGGTGCCTCTGACAGACCCTGTCCTTCAGGTGCAAAGCTTTTGTCGTGATAGTACAGGAGATGACCGTGTAGTCACCGACACACCGCTCATGATTAAGTCATTCATCAACCTGTCACAGCCGACGTGCCCCGTCACTGTCTCTGCGGACAACAGCAGAGGAAATCATCTGCTTAACACACACACAAAGGCATAAATACACACACTACTTCCTCTTTTAAGGGTTTGTTCACCAGGGTATCTATGGATGATCTTAAGTTTGCATATCGTATTGCTAACTGTGGTCAGTGGTCAGGTTTTGGAGCTTTGTAATCTTGTGAGGTTAGCTAATGGATGCAGTCATACAGGAATATCTTCGGACCTGCTGGCATGCACTCATAAGATTAGCACTTGAGGCATTTCCTTTAACAGATCTAGGGTTATCTCAGGCCTAGACCTGGGCTCACACACACAGCCCTGTTACACAGTTGACCTAGCACAGCCGGTGCCATGCTTGTTATAGACACACAACCCATAGAGGAGAGTTAATGTGGGGATAATCAACGAGCTTAGGTTACTCAGGGAGAATGCATTAGCTTGCACACTTGATGCCAATTTGCTGTCCTTTGACAGTTAAAGCATCAACTAGATAATACATGGAAATGATAATAGGCCATTTTACACCGCATTCAGAGCCCTGGCAACAGTTTACAGCATATGCTGTATAAAGAGACCTGAAAATGAAGCAAGGTAAATATTACAATTTGATTCAAGGAATCAACAGGACACATACACATATTTGACGGCTGAACACTACTAAAGGAGGGTGATGGCATTCAGTCTGGTTCGCAGCAGTGGTTCTCAAACTGTAAGTCAGTACTCTCGGGGGGTACAATATGCTTATTACATTTGACATCCTTGACATGAATATGCACGCATTTTTCAACACTGTTTATGGATACTGTACTTGTATATTATGTACATGTTTTAACTTGTGTATACTGTATAAGCATTTACTCTGTATATCAAGAACTATTATTTCAAAAGCCACAAAATTATTTTATATTTTTCATTTTTAGCACTACTGTAGCAGTAGCACAGAAAATAACTTCTTAACATGGCAAAAAAGATCCCCCTTTACAAAAGATATTTGTTCTCATTATCAACACATATTTCTTTGTCCAAAGCGAAAACATATATTTTGAGTACTCTAACAGCTATAAGCTATACAGTTACCACAGTATAGTATATCCTGGTTTCAGGCTCCATTAACCCTAGTTAATCCCTTGACCTAATGGACAGCACTTACCATAGCACTCAAGGCTCAAAGCCGTCCCATGCTGTTGTTAATCGCTTCTCCGGATGCCATCGTCGCCTTCATGCGTCATGTTTGATTTACTCTTTATTTGTATGTATTTATTTGTATTTATCGTTAATTCCACTGCTGTAACAATACGTAGAAAATAGCCCTGTACTATTACTGTACACCAGGCAGGCCTGGGGGCCTGGGGGGCCTGGGGGGCTGGGGGCCTGGGGGGCTAGGGGGCCGGATGAGACATTCTACCCGGCCCACCCGGTACATCAAACATAAAAAAAAGAAAATCCAACATTAAATTACTTTACGAGCTCTGAAGAATGTTACTTTATTTACTGCCGCGTAAAAAATATATAGCTAAAGTGAATTGTTACTTTTTATTTTGAAAATAGTGTTGCATATGAATAGCCTATATAAACATGCAAGTTAACAAAATTATTACAAAGCTATTTTGTGTTTTATGTTAAAATGTTTCAGCATGTTTGTTAAAAAAGTAATGTGGGCTGCGAAGTTCTCTGACATTTTCAATGTGGCCCCCAAGTGAAAATAATTGCCCACCGGTGCTGTACACTACAAACTGTTGTATATGTGTGGGGCAGGACTCAGGTGCCAGTATGACAATTAGTCACACAGTCACATTTTGTAGCATTGAATTTAATTGAAAATGTTCTGTCAAAATATGTTTAAATGTAACATTTAATTTAATTTAATTATTAAAATTTGAAGAGCTCATCAAATCATGTATGGATCGTGTTTTACATTTCATTTGTGTATGCAAAAAAGATGTAATTTTGTCTACATTTGACTAGATTACGGTTTACTGTAATTTGTTTCGCCTCCTGTCTTGAAATGCTATTTCGCCTATCCCCCCTTTGTTACAATACTCATGTTCCCTCACTCCCTCGGTTTAATCTCTCTAAATCTCTCCACTATGATTTCTCTATTGTTTTTCTCTTCGCCTCACCAGCCTGATCTCTCCCTCCCTTTCCCTCCTCTCATTTTCTGCTGTTGGTCGATTACACCCCCCCCCCCCCCCCCATCCCACTGGCATATTCTCCAGACCTCAGCAGCTTTCAGACTTTAGCTTACTGTGAGAGGTGGGACAAATTAAGACAAATTGAGACGTACCTGCACTTGCTTGTCATGGACGGTTACACCGCTGGCTTGTGTGCCTACGTGATCACTCATATCTCTGCTTTTGCTATAAAAAACTATTGAGCAGCAATAATCATAATTACCATGACAATGATTCCATTATTGCGTGCATCATTATTACTAATATTCATGTCAGTACAATACTGAATATACAATGCAATACAATTTCAATACTGTTTCAATCAGTGTTCATAGTTTTATCTTAGTTCACAAATGGTAAAAACCAGAGCAATGGAAAGATAGAGTTATGCCAACAGAAGGTCACATGGTTCATGGAGAGGCAAAAAAGTTCCAGGAAGTGCTTGGTGGGTAATTTGAATATATATATACATTCAGATATATAACTTTGTTCTTTGATCATTTGTACTCAATAAATCCACAGATTTACATTTCAAATATAATTTATAGGGTACTTTTAGTATTTATGAGGAACTATTCTGAGGCTCCACGATCCGCTATTGCTGTTAAAAAAAATAAAAATAAAATTCCATTAGAGTGAATTGAGTTGAGACGACTCTCTTTTTACATGGCTCTGGTCAAAACCAGAATAACCTGACTGTATTTGTGGCCATATACAGTACTGGCTTCATTATATTTATATCATTCTGTACATCAAAAGTAGCACAACAATATTTGATCCAATACTTTAAATGTGGTCTCACATTCTTGTCTTAAACTACATTGAATTAGTAATAAATACATTATATTAGACAGGACAGGGAAAGCCCATCTGTAATACCTGAATAAAATGCAGATTTAAATGATAAAGCGTGTAGAAATGTCTCATATTCATTCTACTGGCGCTAAAGTCCACAGGCTGAGCTTTTAAAATATGTCCCCAATAATACTGTATAAAATGTGATATGGGGTTATCGGACAGTATTCCTTACATATTTAACCATCCCAAAACCTTCTTTTCATCTTGTGGTTTTTCATCTTTGTTTCCTGGGATTAGTGCAGTTGGCTTTAACTATTCATTGACAATTCTTCTAAAATAGCCTCTGGGAGATTAATAGGAGAAATCGCAAAATAGGAGCACAGCAGGATAAAAGGATGAAATAAGGAAAAAACCCAGCAGGGAACTTGTGTCAGCGATTATGTAAGTGCGCACTTTCACTTTGGTTTGTAAATCAACTTGTAATGAATAGGATTCTCAACAAATTGTCAGATGTTTTTATCCTTTCGTACTATCATGCCACTGTGTGCAAAACCTAGACTCAAGAGAAACCATCTCAACCGAAAATACATTTTAAAAAGCTGTACAAATGGAGGGCTGCACTTTAGAGGGAGACCTTGATCTATTTACGGTATTACATGAGGTACACACACAGCCTTCCTAATGCTCATATCCTAATGGCCACCGTTTCAAATTCAGGCTTAACTCCCCTGGACGATGTTGAGGATAATATATTAAGGTTCTCTGACAAAATATACAATAAGCAAAGGTCACATCGGATGCATGCAATCTTTTTAATTTACATAAATAAGGAGGTATTTAGCAGCTACACAGGGAACGCTTATCACAAATGGTTGTAGAATGTGGGAATCTCTTTCATAGATGCCAATGACTGCAGTTGCCAACTACTGAGAATAAGTAATAGCCTAAAGTATTTACATGATCTACAACTCTAACAAATGGCTCCTCGTGCAGATACGTTCATGTAGAATTCACCTGTGTTTCTTTATTTTATTGTATGGTATATATGCTGGAGTGTTAGATAGGGTATAACACTGTCGATGTGTTAATCTGAGCGACAAGAGTGTGAGGTAACTGCCACAAATAAAGTAGATGCAATGTCCATTTGTCCTTGTGCTAAATGACACATTTAGGAGCTTTGGATAATTACCTTAAATATATTATACTCTTGATTTTATTGAGACACAATTTTATATCCAGTACATTAATCATTTGTTACAGGGATTATGTCAATTTAGCTGTCCTACTACAAGCATATAGTACGGAATTACTACGTATAGCAGTTTTCATGCCAACCAGTAAAACCAATCAGATTGCAACAATTGATCGGAAACTATCATTAGCTAATATAATATATGCTTGTGAAGATATGTCAAAATCAGAGATCTTCAATGTTTTTCGGGCTAAGGACCCCTTGGCTGACACAGGACCCCCTATCACATGGTATCATATATTTAGTTGCCGGGCCAACAATAATGTTTAGGGCGGCCTAGATTGCCATGTATAAAAGTAGGCCACTAGCAAATCCATTAAAATAATTGACAGGTTTATATATTTATAGTACAGGTTGTATTTATGCTAGAAAATAAATTTTGGATCAAATAATTTGGAGGACCCTCTGCAGTACCTCTGAGGACCCCCTAGGGCTCCCAGACCCCCTGTTAAATTATTCTTTATACAGTGTCTGTTGCATATAAACCTATTACCAGAATCAATCTGAAAGGAATGGGCAAACAAAAATATGCAAAATCACTCTCAAAGCCAGGACAGCCAACAGCTGGAGAAAATAACTTTCTTTCCAGTTTGTTTTATCTCAAATGCATTTGTGTTAATTCTTGAAACACCTTTCATTGATGGCACATCACCACACACAATGATGCAACTACAGAGCAGAAAACCCAAATAATCTACAGTAGACTCAAGCAGAGCTTCCCTGCTCCACCGCTACAGTTCTCTAAACGGTCACTGATACTGATACAGTATTGGCTTTACTGGAAAATTATTTGTTAAAGCAGAGTAACATTTTTACGGAATGCCATATTCATGGGAACATACAGGCATGTATACATTTGACATGCAATAGTATAAGCCTGTCTATACACACACACACACGCACACACACGCAAACACACGCACACGCACACACACATACACATACGCTCTAGTTATCATTAACTGTAGTAAGTATAAAATCACTGAAGAAACCACCAGGGTGGCAAGGGGTGGCAGGCACCACCCTATAAAAATGTCTTGCAACCCCATTTGTCTTTTTAGACTTCCATCACACAAACACACATATACAGTACAAACACAAACACACACACACACGCACACACACTAGGTGAACATGTATTTGCAAGTATAAAAACTGACATACTGTACTATTGAGATACCTTTCAATCATAAGAACATTCCCCTTTGTACTGTACTGTATGCATTTTGACAGTGTATCTCTTACGAGCAAAGATTAAACTACCGATCCAACATTCCAGAGGCTGTGCAATTCCACAGTTACACAGTCACTGAGACAATGCAGAGTGACTTTGGTCTGATATTCCAACAGACTAGCGATTGGCGTGAATCTAAATTGCTGTGAAGTCATCTCACACTTCAGGTGTAGGATTAATGCAGTGCTGTTAGATTGGATACTGTTATGAAGTTATGGGGAGATAGAGAGAGAGAGGAACACACACACACACACACACACTTCCACATGCACAAAAAGAGCTTGTCTGTGTGGGTGTACTGTGAACAAGGAAGACATCTTTGGTTTGGAAATTGACTTGCTTGTACAGTACTTGGACAATAGGCATGAACAGGCTTGTTGAGTTGTGTGCGACTGCGGGATAGAAACATACCATGTAAAGATACATTGGCAAACGGAGTAGATCCTAGGCTTTTGTTGGTATTATAGGTATAGTCAGCTATTGTATGATACTACACTTTTTGTCAAATTCACTAAATATCTTTATGCATTTCGCAGTTTATCGTTGTCTGTGATTGTTGAAAAAAAATCCAATATTTCTACACAGCCCTGACTCTGAACACCGCTCACAACAACAAAGCTTTAGTACTACGCTACTACACTACTACACTACGCCTCATAATGAATTTCAATGTGAGGCGCCACTGTGTATGGATATTGTTTTGATTTGAGCTCAAATTTAGCAAGAGGATAATTAATGTCTTTAAGATGAATTAGCCAAACAGCTATTGTTTTATATCAGTTCAGTGCATTGTTCTAAGTCAGTGGTTTTCAAACTACAGGTGGGTCACTGAGTGGGAGTGAGGGGGTCGCGAGAATTAAAAGCAGCCATTGAATGAATGAGGAATATCAATGAAAGACTTCTGCGCTTTACTATTGCGGTGTTCCACTATCACGAGTAAGGTTATGGCAAAACTTGTTACTGATTGGATGAAATCCTATTTAGCCACTTGCACACCATAGATTCTGGAACGCTCTGCTCAAAAGTACCAGTACATAGTGTTTGTCGAGTCTCTAAATAGAATGGTCCTCTCTAGATGGGTCTTGGGAACCCATGTTCTAAGTAACTCTTTCTGCTACTGTTCATTCACTCATCCAACACTGAATGTCAAACAATGCAACAATCCAACTAAACAGCCTGTCACTAAAAATGTCACATCTTAAAAAATAACTAAATTAACAGAAAATATCAAAAATAGTGTGTGTGACAGTGTGTGAAGGTAACACGGCATTGGGGGCATGTAAGCTTTTAAACTCGACTACAAAATTAGCATTAGCAGCCCATGTGATTTGACATTTTTATAATATTATAAACTGATTATGCCAGTGTTATATGTGAGTGTTATGTGTGAGTGTTTTCATAGTCAGTGTAAAAAACACATCCATCATGAAGGCATTACTGTAGTTTCCAATAGTGTTGTACGGCATTGTGTTTTAACTCAATCAGATGTAATCGGATGAGGTGTGGCAATTATGCATTTCATTTCTCTGCCTTTGAGCGTCCAGATAATATTCCATATCATAACCCCTTAACAGATTAATGGAGGTGGACTAGTGCCACAACCATAGAAGGCCACAACACATTCTGGTTATTAACATAAAATAAGGAATGGGTCGGAAATTATTACACAATAAAACAAGGTTCAAGAAAACGTTACTGATTTACTGATAAATTATGTACTTTGCTATTTGACACCAGATATTCTTGATATTAAACAAGCAGTACAGTTAGAGTATGCATTATGTTATCCTGATAACATAATGTAACTGCAGTGCTGAGGTGTATATCTACCCTATACTGTAGATTAATAATGGGAAATCTGTCACAAAGGTGAAAATGGGAATATATTTATTTAGGTGAAAACTGTTTTGACTGTTTCAACGTCTTGCCTCATGCTCCCTAAAGCCAAAATTAACTTTCTGACTTTCTTTCATACCAATGTGACATACTATAAGCCATCAGTTTAATTATTGGAACAATTAAATATAGAACTAACATCTTGGCATTGCCACCCTTATTTTTAGCTCTCTCACTTTCACTAATGTAAATTCACAGCCTTGATGATGAGTAAATTATTGTCGTACCTTTTAACAAGCACATGGGTGATCATAAACTGCATTTGATGCTCCTAAAGGTGCTAAGAGCTCTGAATCCGTAGGTACTTGGGAAATCTTTCTTTTTTTCTTTTTTTTTTTTTTTTTAACCTAATGACCATGAGACAACTGTTTTTTACATGTTGGCACAGTTATTTTTTTTTTACTTTTCTTTCAGTCTTCCTTTTTGAAGACAAATATAAATAGCTAAAACTAACTAAAAAGCAAAACTGTGATAATAAGAAATAGTGAACATTTTCCTCTTGTTTTCTTAGATGCCTATCCTGTGTCAGAGGTGGTCTACACATGGACCCAGGGAGCTGCCAAATCAGTAGAGGTGGCGGAGGAGGGTTCCCGGCTCAACCAGTATCATCTGATTGGTCAAAATGCGGGAACAGAGGACATCTACACTAGCCGAGGTACAGTGAAATGTAGCCAGGACAAATGTAGCCTCTCACTTGAACAGAGGCTTACCTTGTAAAGCCTTGATGTAGCGACGAGAGACAATGGAAAGTCAATGAGATTCAGCGACTTGAAACAATGGGCGGGTACAGTACAGTTCAGAGTTAAACAAATCTCAACTTCAGGTGACGTGATTCGTATTATTTGTATTTTATTTTATTTTTCACTTAAAGCATATTGCATAGAAACTACCCAAAGGTGCATTCTCAGTTCAGCACTGTATGTTCAAATAGATTCTCCAACCTAATATAAGATAATAAGTAAATGCTCTAATGTGCCTAACCATCTCCTATAAAAGAAATGACAGTGGGAACATGAAAGTATTGTAGAATTTCTCCATTAGACATTGTACTATTTTACAATATATTTGACTATTCAGTACATTATGAGCACATGAGTATTCATAGTCAGCTCTGGGCCTAACAACGCTGCTGCTTCATTCACATTGTCAAAAGGCACAGCCAAATTATTCACGTTCATTCATATTTACTCAGACTCTTCCCCTCAACTCCCTAACCGCCTTTACCCAGGGTCGTAGTGAAAATGAATGGAGGTGAACAAAGTACTGTATGTAACGTGGCATAGCAATTATGGCTCTGTGAAGCGCACCTGAGCTAAATGCCAAGCATAGAATGCAGTCAATTCCAAGTGGGGTTCCCTTTGTCGGCCCAATGCAGAGCAGGGCTGCTGGCAGCTTGTCATTGGAGCATGGGAAGATGAGGTTCCCTTTCCATTGTGCCTGTTCCTGGAGTGTGCTACGGACCATCCAAAGGTCCCTCTGTCCCTCACGACCCCTCCACACCGGGCATCTGGACACCTGTCTGCAATAGCCGCTGACCTGGGTCTTGTTTTGGAGAGATAGCTGATACAAGAAGAGTTATAGCTGATATAAGAAAAATGTTACGTCCCGAATCAAGTGTGTGGCCTGGTCTGACAGAATGGGATAGACTGTTCACACAGAGAGAGAGAGAGAGAGAGAGAGAGAGAGAGAGAGAGAGAGAGAGAGAGAGAGAGAGAGAGAGAGAGAG
>JAODUH010000025.1:27046-128910 GCA_027564835.1 Typhlichthys subterraneus | reverse complement strand
GTAAAGCACATTGAGTTGCACATTGTGTATGAAAGGTGCTATACAAATAAAGTTTATTATTATATTATTATTATACTGTGTGCGCATTGAAAGAATCATCTGGTGTTGCTGCACAGCTGTAGGTCTGTAAATCGGAACACAAAAAAAGTGGTGCAGACCGCACCACACAAAGTTATTGCAGCCTTGGCAATGTGTGTCAAATTTGAGGGGCGGAGTGTCTGAAGGAGCACACTATTGAAGGGAGAGGTGCTTTTGTTTTGATCAAATTCAAATATCAACACGATTTCAATTGATAAAATCAAACACATTTAGCTTTAACTTCCAATCAAAAGCAACAATAATGGCAAGGTGGAGATAATTTCTTTACTGTTTTGTTGTTTAAATGCCCACTCCTTGATAGAGGTCCAGAGACCAGTGACAGGAGTAACTGAGTGAATGCCATTCTCACACACCTACAGAGCATTGAGGCTAGTTATCTTCCCCTCCCCATATGACCACATGCACATTAATGCACAGTTGCATTTCCAACCATGAGCTGGGGCTGAAATGCAGAACAGGAGTGTACCTTACCGTAGTTCAAATGCTAGACTGTAAAGTGTAGCTACATTTTATTAGTGATAGATCGTGATAGGTCATTAGTAATAGGTCATTGGTTTGAACATATAAACATCCTACATAGCCTATTGTTTTGAGCAAAAAGCCTAACCACTATTGTAGGCTACTCTGTCAGTTGATTTGGATAAGAAAACGACCTTGTAATCTAAAATATGATTTTATTATTGATATTATAATTATTGATATTATATTTATTACACATTAATAATATTTAAAACTATGGTCTGCTCTTTATAACTAGTATATATTGAGAAATAATTTGCATTAATATTTAAAAGCAGTGTTAGTCATTCTCGAGAAAGCTAGCTAACTTTAAGATCAAATCAAAACAAACTCACCCCAAAGTGCCAAGCGCCATTGCTGATGTAAACAGTGTTCGCCACAGTGTTCGAATTACCCTGCCATATAGATATACTTAATATTTTTTGACAAATTATTTAATATATACAGTAAACCTGTCCACAGTTCTTGTCAGAATTATTTTGAATACTGTGTGTGTGTGTGTGTGTGTGTGTGTGTTACACCCCAGAGACACACACACCTCCATTGGGAGGAATAGTTTTCTGGTCCCATGAGTCGGCCATGATGGATGGAGGGTGGAGGAAGAGCTGCATCTCTCTGTTGGGTTAAACAGCTCTGAGTACCCCGCCCACCCCACACACATGTGCACACACACACGCACACACACATATACGCACATGCAAGCAAACACACACACACACACACACCCATACACACCTCTGTGGAAATCCACCATTTCCATCACCATTCTGACAGATTATCTGTTTCTTAGAAAAGTTCTGAAGAAATTAATAAACGGTCCAGTACGAGACATCCCTATAGAAGATATCCAGCTGAAACACAACGCATATATACGCACACAGTCACTAATGTCATACCTCTTTATACCACTGGAAAGAATATTACATTTTACTCCAACCACAGCTTTTACAAATAACGATTCAATGTTTCTGCCAAACTAATGAATTTTAATTCCAGTTGTCATCATGGAAACACTGTAATCTTCCTCAATACTTAGAAATGTCCCTCTAGGAAAATTTACGACAGAAACTCAGGAGGTGTAATTTTTTAAACTCCATCCTGCAGGCTGTACCCACGAAGAAGAGTGAACCAAGTGAGATATCAGTAATGAGGACACAGCTGTCCAAGGGACAGAGGACATGTTCAGCATGGAAGGTCACTGTGCGCGTGTGTGTGTGTGTGTGTGTGTGTGTGTGCATGCACGTGCATTCATTAACTGCTATTAGAACTGAACAAAAACTAAATACTGAATTCATAATTTTTTTACTTGCTTATGCATGTTGAAACCAGAGCCTTGCTCCATCACAATCATTAGAAAATAAATTACAATATTAGCTATGTGTATATGAGATTAATACAAAGTTTTAGGATTGTCAAAATATGTTGAATGCTGCCATAAACAGGGATACTTTATTTCAAATTCAGTTCATGCATAGATAAAAAGACATGGGCGTAGATTCCAGGTGGGAAGCAGGGGATGTGTCCCCCTCAACATTTAGAACAAGCGTATTTGTCCCCCATAATTAAAACATGGAAGACTCACTAGTGCCACTCGACGGTAGTAGAATAGGTAGAAAATGTGTAGCACACTATTGTTGTTTTAAGTCAGCTATGTAAGCCTATGTCATCCCAAAACAAATGTTTTGAATATGCAGAAAGTTTTGAACATGAGCAAATGAGCTATTGAAGTCCAAGGGTACATTTATTAAAATGAATTATTTTGATCATTGACATGAATATGTCACATGCATATTTACTTCCCCCAAAGAAAGAAGGACAGTACAGTAGGTTTAATTAGGCGTATATTGAAAATTATGAAATAGGCCTATAGAATTTGGCTTAGGGAAATTGAGAAGTTTGATAACCCTTACTGCAATAGTTTTCATATATTTAGAATTGTGCCAGGGTTCCTGTATTTAATGTTTTTCTTTAAATAAAAATACATTTCCATCATATGTTCATGCAGAAAAGGCACAAATTGTTCCATAAGAATTCACCAGAGTACCGAAGACTAAGTGTTTTATTCTTAAAACTTTCTGAGGGAGAACCCGCAGACCCCCTGCTTTATATGTTCATGTAAGAAGATCACTAGTGTAACTGCACCCAGCTCTGAGCCTGACTCTACCCACTACAACTTGTGTGTCTGAGTTGGAGGAGCTGAGTGAAGGGAGGGGAGGGGCTGAGATTGTGGGACCCACATTATAGTTAATGTTAACATTTTAATTTGATGATATATGAGCGTACTAACTAACGGCCTCATTTACGTACGTTAGCGAGCCCAACGTAAAAGTGAGCGCAGTCAGAACGCAGATAGCACACGCTGTGCCGTCGCATTTTATGTTGGATGTACTAAATTTTTACAAAAGATTGCACATATTTCAGAAATTACAGTAAACTAATGTTCAAAATTGTATATTGTATATAAAGCCTCTACTTCTGCAACAACAGCAGATCAAAATGTATATTGATACAACATATTTCTGAACATATCATTGAAATATAGCTTGATTTATTGTAATTTGTGTAAAATATATCAATCACAGCTAAATCTAATCTCAATCTGAGATTTAGCCAGGTGTAAGACTTTCAATTACACAGACCACATAAGCAGTAAAAAGGATTGAGATGATCTAGCGTGGATACAGAACAACTTTCTCAGAAGAGATAGAAATAATAATGTCTACACAAGGGAGAGGGCTAGTTGGGCCAAGAAGAGGAAGAGGACCAGGAAGAGGAGGAGTTGGGCCAGAACAAGGGAGAAGGAGAGGTAGGGGGAGAGGAGAGGGACACGAATGCCTGGTGGTGTTCCAAGGAGAGCATACAGTTTGAAGATATGGATGCTGAAGATTGTTAGCCTGAAAACTGTAAACGGTTCTGCAGTCTTGAATTACTCATTATTCATTATTATTTATTGTAGTTATTTAGAAATTGATCTTGTGTACAATTCCTCATGGTACACAAAATATTCTTATTCAAAATACTATATTGATGTTTCATGTTTCATTTATTTTTTAGCACCTCCTTCACACTACCTGTCCGTTTATTTAGTTATTGGACTTATTTCCTTGTGTGCAATTTGGCATGGCATGACATCAGATCACATCAGCAGATCAGCAGATGTGATCTGCATGCATTTCTCCTCCCAGTCAAACTCCTCTGAAAACAAGGAGAAGTGAATTTATCATTTGAATTCACATTATAACTTATAATATATAAGGTTTTCGTAGCCTGGTAAGTGTTTTGCTATATCCAGTTAAATCAAATCAAAAGCAATTATACTACCACCAACAAACCAGGTTAAATGCAACAATCTCTATCAGTACATACTCTACAGAAGAATATAAACATTTGATGTTGTTAGTATGTCACAATGTCATAATACTTGAGGACATAAGGACTACTCTGCCGCATGACCTGTGGCTTTATTGAGCGTTTTTTTTTTTTGTTGTGTGTTGAAGGAAGTGTAGATGTTAGTCGACAGAATATACAGAGAGAGGTCAGATCAACCATATCCACAGGGATGAGTGAATCCTTTATCATGTACTACATATACATTGTTCTATTGTTATCATTTTTTATAAGACAGAATATTTGGCGATATTCAGTTTATATATAGCAGTATATACTATTCTCATATTATCCAGAATTTAGTAAACAGCACAGAGCAATTTAAAGTAAACAATAATGTTTTGTGAATAGTTTAATGATTCTCAAAATGTAACAAATTTTCCTTTCACTTTCTCCCCGGCCTTAATGACAGCATTGTCATGTTTTTTTAAAAGATATACAGCTCTATATATCTTGCTGACTTTGGCACAGTCATGTCTGTCACCGTAACAAACAGATGCACCAAGGACACGTAAAATACCTCATATCTTCTGCAAGGTGATGACACCAATGCAGACTGTCGAGATCGACAGTAGATTAAAATAATCGCCGTACATACAGTCTGTGCTAGATAAACACCTGTTTGTCCTTCAGCTGGCTTGTAGCATATTTTTGTCATATTCTATTCATTTAACATCTTGCCTCTAGGCTATACTGATCTGTTTTATACAACAATATTTGACACGGTGCTAATTGGTTTTCAATTAAGCTAACTGGTAAAACCATTAATAATTAATTATTTAAATATAGGTCTATAATAGAAATGAGTAAAAACAAGTGAATGTTTTAGCAGGCTATCAAACAAGAACAATTAAAGAAATATATGGATGTACACACTGCTCTCTCTCTCTCTCCATTCTGTTACTCCCCCACCCAGGACTCCCAGTATTTCGTGACATTCAGGTGTCTGAAGCCCCCGGCAGTGTAAATCAATCCGTTTTGGTGACGGCACTCTGGAATAACCGGCGGTCAACAAACCTAATCCTGTTACTGCAGCGCTCCAACCCAGGACCTCTCACCCGACCTCGGGGGAGCTATGGAAAACCATGGAAGGTCATGAAAAAACATTTTGCAATAAGGGAACATGCGAGCCTGAGAGAGAAGGTGTCTGCCTACAGTACATACCGTCAAAATGTGTGCGTGCCTGCATGCGCATGTGCGTGTGTGTGTGCATGAGTGAGAGAAAGTCATGTTTTAAATAATTGACATTGTGTGTGTTTCTGGATGTTGTGATGTGTGTTATTTATGGATTGAGGCGTAACATTCAGATTGTATTCTTTTGGATGTCATGTGAATCTTATAGCTTCTTATGTGTAATAAACATACGCACCCTTTCTCTGTCAGTGGAGTTTTAGTTTTCAATAAAACAAATATTAATTAAAATGGAATTTACCCTTGAACTCTTACATTTATAAAGAATCTATGGAATGGGGTCACACATTTTTGCTTAGGTGGAGTCAGGGGGAAGGAGGGGTTTAAAAAAAACTTTCTCCAGAATGCCTGACTTCACCTTTAATTACAATTAAATTACAAAACTAAATGAAATGCAAATTTCTTGAATAAATCAATTTTTTAAATTATCCTGAACCTATAACTGAACATAAATACTGCCTTATTCTGTGGAAGGTCCTGTGTTTATAATCAGTTCCAGGAAGTTCAATTTATAAAGTAAACTCTAAGAGACATATTTTTCCTGGTATCTAATATAGCAATTAGGCTTGATAGAATGAGCATTACCTACCTATAACAATCTCAAATGACTTAAAAGATATCGTTAATATGCAGAAGATACTCCCATGACCCCAGAGAGATAAAATGGACAGGTACTACTAAAAGCAGCGTAGCTAGTCTGACGATATAAACATTGACTGTAGACACAATCAGTCGTCGGTATTTATGTTATAGTAGATTCACCAGAGCTATGCAGGACAGCATATCAATCAGTAAATCAGTTAAATACAGTGTCTGTGAGAAAAGTAACGGTGAATTCCTGGTCTTAACTCATGGAAAAACGGATTGGAAAGTTAGAATCTTCAACCACCTGTAAAAAAAAAACCTTACAGTTTGTGGTGTGTGTGAGCCTCTTCAGCAAGTGAGGAGAGGTCAGGTGACTTTGGGCCGTTGAAGGACGATGTCAGGGAATCCTGGGTTTGCCTGGTGAAAAGGGATAATTTCCAGTTTTCCACTGGGCATAGAGAACAGGTGCAACTCTCCACGGACATTGTGACAGCAGGTGGACTATACCATTCCTTGGAGACCTGGGAGTGGGGGTGGCTGCCCAAATATGATTAATGGCTGGTTCAGACTAACTTCTTGAAGGGCAAGTTAGGATTCAAGCGGCCATCCCAGTGTGAGAACTTGAGCTCCTCTGAGAATAAGACAGCAGTTCTTGTCCCCAGAGGAAACCCTACTGCCACAATTTTATGAGCTATATTGCATTTTAAAGACATTTATCATTTGGATAATTCAACATTACTTTTAAACTCAGTGTTGTAAAATGTAGTTAAACTCTTCCCAGCACTAATGTTTTGTGAATCATAAATTCTTCAGAGACATTTCATGTCAGTAGATTTTTCTAAAAGGCTGATGCAAATCCCAAGTCATTTACTGGGTAAGAGAAATGCCTTGCAGCGCTCGACAGGGCCGAGAGAAAATGTACAATCTACATGACATAATTACATTTTTTGAAACAAATTTCTCCTTTCAAATGTGACATTGAGAACAGAAGTGAATGCCAACAGCCTGTAATTTGGTGTGAATGGCTTCCATGCTGTAAAAAAGTAAATATTTCCAGGGAACTGTAACATGTAATATAATATATAATAATGAATTAAAGTTAAGTTAAACTAACACTGACAGCAGTGAAAATAACTGAAATATTAGTTTGGGTTTAGAAATATCAGTATTGTTATAAATATTTGTAGACATCAAATTAGCCACACCACTTTCCCCTGGTATTGCTGCCTGCCAACAAGTATGGCATTGTTCACCATTCTAACAGTTATAACATATTTAGTTAGCCACGTTTCTTTATTGACAATGCCTCCAACCAAGACTATCAAGAAGTGACTCTTCATCATATTTTGTATTGAAACTAATGGTTTTCGTGGCCAAATACCCTTGAATGAACAGAAGCCAGCACCATCACTAGAAATAAATACTCACACAATGGCCATCCTTTGTTGGAATTATACCAGGCGTGTTAGCAGGCAACTAGATCAGAGGAAACTAGCAAAATGCTAACAGGCCTGTTCTGTATGATCCGACTTCTGAGAACTATGCACTGAAAGTCATTTTTTGCTACTGAAATCGGTTCTTTACCACCGGTGATTCATTACACACCTGACACTTGCACAGACACACCTGCTATTCCAATAGAGTGGCCCCATTGGGGCCGACAAGGGCCATTACTGTACCCATAGTATAGCTACAGTAGCAGGGCAACAGCACAGATGCTGTAGCATGTTGCATTAAAAAGATGCTACAATAACAGTAATGACAAACACACAGAAATTAGATTAGCTCATATAAATTTAGTTGATCCCCATCTAGCAGACTGCTTCTCTTCTACGGCATCTTTGCAAAACAGGAATGTTATCATTGAGTCATACTGCAACCCCTTCCTGTGCTTGAATTGTGTCATTTCTGACAACCGACAAGAGAATAAAAGGTGATTTTTATTGGGACATGAGGCAGCATACAGGTCTGCAGTGAAAAGATGTTTTGAGGTGTTAACAGGATGGTTACAATATGTACAATGTACAATTGTAGTAAATGTGATCTACCAAAACGTATTTAAAAAAGAGAACGGAAAAAGGCACAATTAACTGCTGTCACGTGTGTTGCCATGCAGCAAACACAGCAGAAGACTACAATTAATATTGCATTCTTCTCTGCTGAAAATAAAATGGGTCATATGGTAACTGTTTTCATTAGAATTGTAGCTTTTCCATCAGCCAGTCAATATTAATAGAATTTAAATCAATCAGAGGTGGAAAGAGTACAAAAATATTATATTACTATTACTTTGATGAATTGGTATAAACATCTACTCAAGTAAATTAAAAATAGCACATTTAAAATGTACACATACATGTACACATACTTCATTCCCAAGGTGCACATGTCCTCTTCAGCTAAAACATTTAGGAGTGCAGTCAAAGATTTGGGAGCACAGTTGAAAATCTATTTAGTACTGTAAAATGTAATGCATCACATTTGCAGCATTCACTTTTCTATGTTGTGATTCATTTATTGTTTTACATGTTCATCTTTGCATGTCTGATTAGTTTTTTTTTTATATATATAGGAGACATGATTACAGTGTAGGCTATGGTCATGTTAGACCTTGCAAAAAATAATTGGTAATGGTTTGTTCAGAATTGTGACATATGTCTATATATACTTGATTACTATTCATTCATGTTAAATAGGCTATTCTACAGTAGGCTACAATGTCTTCATACAGTAGTTAATGTGTAGATATGCAAACATTAGTCATACTGTTGTAATGATACTAGACAGTGGTGATGGTCCAATTGCTCGGTTTACAGTTTAATTACAACTAGGCACAGAATAGGCAGACTTAAAGAACCAAAAACAGGCTGTGGTCAAAAAAGGGGAAGTCCAAAAACTATCAGCAAAAGGGCTAGGCTAGGTCAGAATTCACAGGCAGGTAGTGGGACTGGTACACGGAGAACGGTTCAGGCAGAAAAACAGACAGGGAACGGGCAAGTCGGAATAAACGATGACAGAAAGCAGGTCAAAACTTGAAAAGGCTTAACTTAACGGTAGTTACGAGAAACAGAGTCACAACGGTTCGGTAATGTTTGAAACAATACTTCACAAAGAGTGGAAAGACTGCCTTATATACTGTGCACAGGTGTTATTATACAGGTGAAAGTGATCTGGGTTGATTGTGGAATGTTTCTGACGTGGAAGGCGGGTCTGGGGAGAGAGAGTCCCTGGAGTGGTGAACAGTCGCCGTCGGCGGCGAGCGCTCCCGCGATCGTGCGCGGGGTGCGAACATTACAACTGTATATTTTATCTATTGTATTTGGGATTGAGATAAAGACAATATAGTCTATAAAAGCAAATTCATGCAGTGCATTTTAAAACCCAAAAATATCCCGGGTCAATTTGATCAGAACAGTTCCAAACCGTTCAAAAAGTGAACAAACAAGGTTTAAAGGCTGTGTAAACTAGGTTATAGACTGGAACTAGGATTAAGAGCTGTATTAAGTGGGCTATAGATTGGATCTGGGATTAAATGTTATACTTGTCTGGAGTGTCTCCTCATACCCTCCTGTATACATGAGTCACACATTGAGCCAGGTGTCATTACCCTGCCCAAGTCATGTCAGATATTTGGCTGTACAAGCATGTTCAATTCCCCCTGCTGTTGGACATGCATAGCGTAAAGTTAATGAATAAAATAGTTTCTAGAAAAGAACTGGAGCTTCAGAGAGACCTACAGAGAGACCTACATTTAACTATTTTTGTTGCTTTCAAAACGCAAAACAGATATATTAAATCAATATATTCAGGTGAGGCTACAGTAAAACCTTTTGAACATCTGAATTTCCTTTGGGGTTTGGTGAGAATGGTGTGTGTTTGAGCACTTATGTTGCCTTACCAGTGTGTGTGTGTGCACAACTTTATTGGCATTTACAGTACTTGTGCAGATTCATGGAAAAATCCATTAATCCATATTACCGTGATGCTGAATACATCTTTTGAAAAGCTAAATGTTATTATTATTATTATTATTATTATTACAGTAATATTATAACAATTGAAATGTGTGAGGCAGTGTAAAAAAATATGTGTATGATTCATGTTCTTTTCTAAAAATAAAGTTTTATATCCGATTTTATTTAATAAAATCACTATACCATAAAACCAAATAGTGTCTGTTCTGTTGTTTTTATTGTAAAACATGGATCAAGAATGCAGATATTAATGTTATGACATCGGGATGTGACATAACATCACATGTAATCAGCTATAAATGTAAAAATCTGAATATTTATTCCATTATGCATCAATCCAAAAACAGATTCTCTTATACTGTCAAACAGACAAAAAAAAAACTGAAATGCAAAATGTCAGGCAATAATAACCTCATTATGGTGTCATCGGATTACAAAGTGTGTCTGTGTGTGTATTTACTACTGCATGTTTATGTTTGTGTGTGTGTTTGTGTGTGTATGCCTGTGAGTGTGTGTGTGTGTGTATTTGGGTCTTGTAGTTGTCATGCATACAGTAAGCTCAGCACCTGTTCTGCCGGCAGAATAACTTTTATCAGATGCCTGAAAGCAACTTGGTTTTCGGTAAAGCAGCACATGAAATATGGACAAAACTACTACCAATCAAATATACAGCACTGATATAAAATATAACAGCAACTATATCAACCTCACTAATGTCATTGAGAAATTATCGATTTAGGATAAACAGGATAATCAGTAGGCTAGTCAGTCTAGAAGCTTAATCAAACAATTCAACACGGCTCTGAACCTCAATTACACCCCATATAATCTAAAAAAGTCAAATGACACATTTGAACATTTTGAATGAACCAGGAATTGTCAGATCTTTGTTCAAAAAGTGTCATTTGTGTTTTTTCTGATTATAGCCTAATTAAGCATATTTCACTTCTTTGAAAAGGGTAACCCACTTAAATTCAAACATAAAGGGTTAGGATGTTTTGGAGCTGAATCAATGGATTTGGACTGGTGTTCTTAACACTCTGGATTTACATTTATATTATTAGATGGCCAAAGAGGGAACGATTCAGATAAGTCAAGCGGTGTGCTAGTACATATAGCGTACGGTTACATGCACACAATGCTTACAATACATTGCCAGATGATGTCTTGAAGCTATGGAGGTAAGTCATTGTTGTCCAAATAACACAGAGCCATCCAATGGCTATGTTTTTCATTATGATGAATTATTTAGAGTACACAGCTCAGTTTAATAGTTGTTTGGATGGTGGTCTATGCCCGCCAAAATACTCTGCAATGTATGCTATAGCTGACACTTAAAGTAGTCAGCATAGGAATAACATTTTTGTTAAATTCGGTGAACACAATCATCTCACAATCTGCTAGCTGCCTGTTCTGTGTGGCTGCTGACAAAAATAATCTGGTGTTTCTCTACACAGGCATGGCTCTGTAAATGTGAACACGAAGTGGTGCAGACCACACCAAACAACAACAATATCCTATTGGCAATGCATTTCCTACTGTATACATGTGTGGGGCGGAGCTTGAGGAAGCACCTTATGAGTGAGAGCGGGGTGTTTTGTTTTGAACCACTTCGAATCCAGTATCAACAAGCTTTCTCTAGAATGAATGACTAATTTAAAAAAAAAACATGAATGGTTTTGTTCTAACCTTAGTCCACCAAAATAAAGCTGTCTGTCATCTTTGAATGCGGCAATCTTGGAATAGGTGTTTACATGATGCCTATCATTCTGTGCTTACTCGCATAGTAAGAAAGATGGTTTAATTACTGTATGTGTTAAAATACTCATACTATTTCCCCAGATAACTCCAGAAGATGTCTGTCTTTATAAAGATAAACAAGGCAGATCATCCTCAGCAAGTTAACACTGTTCAATAACTTCTCACACAGTAGCTTAGTTGATTATCACTCAGTATACCAACACTACCAAATTTGACCCCAGAGAGTTCTTACAATTACAGTTATAGTTACAGTTTAAGGATGTGATGCGCCATTATTTTGTTAAAAACCTTCAAACTCAGACTGTGGAAAGCCATATTGACTAAATACCACAAACTTATATAGGCAGAAGATCTAGGCTGGCATGGAATATATAGAGATGATTAAGTATTTGTGTGCCTTCTCTCTCTTTTGAATCTTCCTTTAATAGCCAGTTGTGAATCTAGTTTTGTAAGGTTTGCTACAAAGATACAACATACAAAACTGTTAAATATATAACTTTCAGTTTCTGAAAATACATTGAATGCTTATTTCTCCAACAAGACATGGCTGCATCTACTCCCCATACATTTGAAAACAACTGTGAAATGGATAGATTCTCTATAAGAAGCTTCTGTATGACTGCATTGATGGTCTAAATTTAGTATATGAAAATGTAAATTCTGATGTGCATGTCCTAAAACAGAGCAGTGAGTGAGTACATAAGAACCACATTTGATCACCGACTGACTTCCTCCCATTTCATACATACAATTTTTCTTGTGTATGACATTACTGTGTGCAATACGTCACTTGTATCACAATGTGTTCATTTCTTTACATGAAGATCTGTAAGTCTGCTCCTGTCCATCAACTGATCCACAGCAGTGTGTAGGCCTATTATGTATTTCTTTGGTCTGTAAAAACAACACAGAAGTTTGTGTTAAATGTTTACTGTCACTTCATCCAACGCAGGTCCTGGGACAGATATACATTCCTGGACAATAGTTATCTGGGGCCAAGTCAATATTCCAGCATTTCCAGTTCCTGTATTGCAACAGTGAGGCTATATCTGCTGTTATTGGAATGAAGAGAGCCAGCTCCGCATCTCTATGAGAGATGAATGAGAGGAAACTGTTTGCAGCTCATTTCTGTCCTTCGCCATTGTCAGGAGACCTGCATTGGGGTTGAGAGAGAGAGAGAGAGAGAGATAGAGGATCAGACCAACAGAATCCATCAGAGATGCATGCTAATGCTACCGCTAGTACTAGTAACACTTTTGCTGGTGCAAGCAACGTGGCGACCTCTTATGATTAAACGTCAGGCCGTCTATGCTTTCAGATGCTTTATTTAGCTTGTTGAAATATCCCAGAATTCTTTGCCAAGGTTGAACTGCTACAAAAAGTATAATATACTGCACATATAATGCTACAGTATTTTATGATTTACATAATATATTATATATACATATAATGTTATATATAGTATTTTAACACTAAAGTATGAATGAAAAAAGTTCCTTGTGTGAAGGTTTTTTAATATGAATTTTTTTATAGTACTATAACAAAACTCAAACTTTAATAATAATAATAATAATAATAATAATAATAATACAGCAATTTGTCCAAAAAGTCATAATGTGCCCATCCCTATCAAATACCTGTATGCATGTGTACACTGTATAAAGTGTATAAAACTGTAACGAATTTGTGATTTTAAAATATTTTAAAGTGCGTGATCCTCATTTCCTCTAATGAATTCTCCTAATAGCATCAAGCTGTTGTTTAGGTCCGGGAATTTGATTAAGTAAGATAATATGTAAATTAAGATGAATGTAGTGATTTCCGTAACATTTCCTTCTGCACACACACACACACACACACACACACGCACAAGCACAAACACGCAGTTTCTTAGCTGCACTAATTCAATTGTAACGCTGTTTCTATAGTTGTAGTCTTTCAGATATGTGGTGACCTGCTATTACTGGGGTTAAAATGTGGAACAGATTTTCTCCTTAGCGTTTAAAAGCTATCGGCGTTTCACTCGGTAGCAGCTTGCAGACTGTTTGTCACGCTTCTTAATGTAGCGAGCATGTCACAGAGGTGTACAGCACCTCCAGCGATCTGGATAATTACTTGTCACTAAGGGAATCTGTGAGATGAAGATGAAATGAAATCACTGCAGCCTGCTTAAGGTTGACTTTATAGCGACTACATAATAAATGTGTGTGGTCTGCATAATGAAAGAAAAACACTACATTACTTCATTTCCAGTGCAAACTGTGTGTGTGTGTGTGTGTGTGTGCGTGTGTGTGTGTGTGTGTGTGTGTGTGTGTGTGCATGCGTTTGCATTTGTGTATTGTCGAAAACGTAATTCTCTCTGTCAAAAAGAAATTAATTAAATAAAATACAATTTAAAAAAGTAAGAGACAGCATTTAAATTATAATGAAATTCTATATTTGCATAACCACACACTTACAACCCAAGCACACAAGCACAAAAAAACTAAAAAACTAAAAATCTGATTATGTATGTATGAAAATGTTTGTGTGTACATGCATGGTCTCAGACAATCAAATGTGTTAGTAACCCAGTGAAATGTTGTAATAATGCTTTTGTTTTGCTTAATTGTTGATTTGGTGGAAGCTTTTGAGACATGTTGACAAGCTTTTCATACATTTTCTGTGTAAAAACATTAAGCTAAGTATTTACTCCTGCATTTTTAGGGTCATCCCCTGAATAGCTTTTTTACTTTCAGCCCCACAACTATCAATCAGTGCGTCGTCATCACTATGGCCCATCAAGCCATCTTAAGGCAAGGCACCATGCCCTAATAGGATAATTATTTAAATTTTCTCAAGGTGGTTTCACAAAGAAACCACCTGTTGAAAGTATACATATGCAAATGAGGCAGTACTTGACATTTACTTTTTTACATTAAATATGTGCTAATTTGCATATCACGAGAATTAATTTTTAACAAATTGATTTCAATCAGAAATCTTTTTTGTTTCATTGTGATAACAATCTCACATTATTATTATAGAATGCATATTTTGCATAGAATTTCTGATAATGTTTATGTAAAAATTAAAAAAAATGTATGACTTATGAAGCAGTATGTGAAGTTCTATATGTTATATCACATGTTATATAGAGGCATGTATCTCCTTGAAAGGCCAAGAAACACAACTTCACACCGGTAGAAAATGGCCCATATACACAAATGAATGTAATTCAAATGAAAAAAGTCTTTCAGCATGAATCACTACATAACATAAGGGTATATCCACTATGGACTACATAATGCAGCACACATTACATACAGAAATGTAAATACAGTGCTTTAATATACTATATACAAATCATGCATGCAGGAACTCAAGCTATAGCCTACTAAACAGGGGTGCGTTTCCCAAAAGCAT
This sequence comes from Typhlichthys subterraneus, assembly GCA_027564835.1. NCBI lineage: Eukaryota > Metazoa > Chordata > Actinopteri > Percopsiformes > Amblyopsidae > Typhlichthys > Typhlichthys subterraneus. Next base: position 113,989 of record JAODUH010000025.1, on the reverse strand, counting down.
TGTTACTACGTTAGCAACTTACATGGTTGGAACTACACATAAGCTCATATTGTCCAACACATATGAAATGATATGATAATGCAGGTAACAGCAGTGACATCGCAACACAATGCATTGCTTTTCCTGTGAATGGGTAATGGGTCACACACTCTGTTTCACATACACAAATAAGGTAGCAGGACACAGAACAACCAGAAAACTACTTCTGTGAGAATGTTAAACACATAATATTGAAGCCATAACATCACTCTGACATACAGTATATTGTCGCTCACTGAATAGTCTGATAGTGATCCCCAGTGTGTCTTTAAGTTGTGTCGAAAGTGCTTTCTGCTAGCTGCATAATAAACTCTTGAGCTAGTGACATTTAAAAGCAACAGCCCTGTTTTCCAGACATAATTGCATTGTGATCAATTTTGGCCAGCCATGAATCTTTTCTGAAAGCCACACAATGAGCTCAACATTTCTTTTATATATTTCCATGCTATGGGCAAAACATGCAGTAAAGTGTCATTAATATTTTAAAGCTGTACTGTAGTTTCCTATAATATTAAAGAAAACTATATAATTCTCAGGTAATATACTGTTCAATATCATATAATATTTTCCAAGGTGACAGGATGAAACAGTCAGACATCATCTCCCCCTCGTTATATGTTTAGTCATAAAACATGGATGGAGGATGGAGATGGGATGAGCCAAACTGCATTTTATACTTTAACTTTTAATTAAATTATCTTTATTAATTAACTACATTTGGTTAAATTGGAACTACGAAGGTATTAATATTAATTTAAAAAAATGGTTTGACGGGTGCTTATGGTATGGTTCTGTTCTGCGATAGAGCCCCCACAAGGTACAGAACAGAGCAAGCGTCAATGACAACAGACATACAGAAGAACAAAAGGGAGGTGCTGGGGAAGGTGGGGGGGTGGGGTGGGGGGGGGGGGGTGGGGGTCTTGCAGGGAAAGCGGCAGGAAAGTGCAGGTTTAGCCTTCGTAAATAAGGAGCACTTGACTAGACCAGACCAGTGATCAAAAGAGTAAATCAAAAAAGTAAAAATGAAAAAGTAATACTCATATGATTTTCTAATATTAGCAAAGCCACTACCAACCTAAATAGAAGAATATGTGTTAGTTCAACTCCAAATGCATAGCATACAGCATGTGCAATATGTGATCTGTATGAAGGTTTATACAGCGCACATTTATAAAAAGAACAGTTGCTTGTCTCTACCAGCTCCATGGTTACCAGACAGTTAGCATGGCAACTAGCTCTGCAGGAAATATGAACACTGTTATGATATAATTTATACAAATCATATTTCTTTGCTCTAAGTGATTAGCTCGAAAACACAGTGTGAGCATCTTGCAAGTGATAAATAGCCTCAAAAGTTATGTCATATACTGTATGGCAAAACATTGCTTAAAGGCTGAGTTCAGCAAGCGTACATGCTGAAGAGAGGCAGGTTTCAGTTTTAGTTGGTACAGTATAATAAAAACATATCAAGATTAACATATTAACAATGTTTTCTAATTCTGCAAAAGCTGAGAAAATAGAACAACCTCTAAATATCGGTAGTTATTGTCTGTCGTCTATTGTCTGTTGCAAATGCTATTGTGTTTGTCAATGTAATATCCCAGAAGACGAAGGCAAGTGCTTCTACTGCAGCAGTATGAATGCCTGCAGGACATACAAACCATAAAGCCCTTAATCAGCAGTAGAATTAAAGTCAGGGCTGACTTTCAGGGACATTTTTCAGAAAACACACACACACACACACACGCACACGTACTCACACACACACACACACACATGCACACACACAAACACGCACACAGGTTTAATGGCCTGGGGAAATGCTGTCATTAGGTATATCATTTTAAACGGTTACAATAGTTACTTATTATTATAGAGAAAAGAAAGTGAAAGAAAGAAACAAAGAAAGAAAACAAGTAAGCAAGCCTAGGCTGCTTTGTTGCCTTGGTGACCGCCACACAAGCAGCAGAGAAATGCTTCACGCTTAATTTGTATTTCCCGTTCCCATTAAACCCTTCCAACCCTCCCAGGTCTAGAGAGCGGGCATCGGCCCGACAGGGCCCGGTGCCAGCGTTCTCACCGTGGTGGTCTTGACCCGCCCTCCAGGCTGGGTGCAGGTCCATCCCGAGTGGTTCACCAGGAGACCACACCCCTCGTCCACCAAGCACGGATTCATTTCACACCACTGTCTGCTTAGAACTACGGCAACTGGGAGAGACAAGACAGCAAACACACAACATAGTAAATTAAGTTCATCTGCAATTATGGTTAAGTTAGCACTGCAGGAACATTTGGTTTTTGTAGAAGAATACATAATTTGCTTTTACAGACATTATTACCAAGGAATATATTTATACATTATGAATATAACAAGTCACAGCTTCAAAATCCTGTGCCTGGTGGATATCGTATAGGCTTTCCTAAAGCAAAGCCTGAACAATATTTATACTATTTTACTTCTCTCCTCTAGGATAATATGCTGAGGGCAAAGCCAAACACAGAAAATAACTAGCTGTGTGTGTGTGTGCGTGCACGTGCGCGTGTGTGTGCATTTATGTGTGGACTACGGAGACACTAACCTGGTAAAAACTTAAAATTGTTTTAGATGAGAACAGTTTCGGATAGCGCTTCTTAAAACAGAGCTGTTTACAGAACACACACACACACGCACATGTACACACATGCACACACAGGCATCTATTTATAAAGAAATAGGACATTCTCATACACACATTTGCATATTGAGGCACCCAATTGGTCCAGAGAGGGAAAGAGAGGGGTTGTGGGAGAAGAAGGAGGATACAGAGGGATGAAAGGAGGAGAGATGGAGAATGAAGGCTTCAGGAGGAGGGATGGGTATGTGTGTTGTTATTTACATAGCCACATACAGTCACAATCTGCAGTGCCTTAAAGGACACTCGTGCCATCAGGATTCTGACCTGTCATCTTGTGGAGAAGATATCCCACGCCCAGTAACTTTAACATTATTGAAAATAATTGAATTATGCTGGAGAAAGATTGCTATTTGAACTCGATCAAAACAAAACATCTCTACCTTCAATGCCAGTTGGTACTTCCTCAGATGCTCCGCACCCCCCAAAACACACATTGCCAATGATGTCGCGGTCTGCCATCCGTCTCTGTCCATCTGGTCTGCCCTTTGTCGGGTCATTGTCATTTTGCCTGTCATTTTGCTTGTGTTCTTGTCTATGTTTTTTAATAAACCATGTTTGAAGCCTGCCCTATGGTCGTGCATTTTGGAATTTTATTCCTAGTTACAGAGCAGGTGTGTGTAAAAACACTGGATGGTTTTTTCAGCATAGCTAGCAGACCTTGACTACACCTTTACCTAAATATTCATCTAGCCTATAGCCTAGCTTTTTTCTCATTTATTTAAAGATAAAGACTACAGACAACTGGTTATATTTTTCATTGAGTAATGTTTATTATGATCTCTTTCACGGAGAGCAGCTCTAGTGTAAGACATTCATTCTTTAAAGAATTAGCATTCATTAGCATAATGGACTCTAACAAGGGTTTACGCTAATTCACTGGAACATTTGCTGTGCAGCATTGACAAGAAAAAAGCCTTACTTCCTGTACTCTGGGAAGTTAAATGGAAACGTTAGGATTCTCGATGAGCATTTTGTGCGGTCCACTTCACTTTCTGGGCAGTTACTCTTATCTAAAACAATCCATCCTAATCTAATAAAATGTAAAATAATGTAATTGAATCTTTTGAACAGGTGTAATTTGTGGTAATTCAAAAAGTATGACCAATGTAGATGTTGCCTATTTACTGTAATTTATTACAGTAAACACTACACATTACACCAGGGATTCCTAAACTTTTTTTGTGGCAAGACGGTGGACAAGATGGTGTGCATGCGGCTAAAAAGGATTTCATTCAATCAGGAACAAGAAGGCCATTTTGCCACAACCTTATGACCAATATGTGGAACAAAATGATAGTTAAAACGTGGAAGACTTTCATTGATATTCTTCATTAATTCAATGGCCACTTGCAATTTTCGCGACCCACTTACTCCCACTCAGTGACCCACCTGTGGGTCCCGACCCACAGTTTTAAAACCGCTGCATTACAATACAGTAAAATAAGACCAAAAGAGTTGTCCACATTATGTAGAAAAGTCCATAAAGTATGCATGCTAGAGTTTGAGACAGGTCAGACACTGAAAGTTTCTAATGCAGTCCTGCATAACTGCAGCTGTGTGGCTCTAGATGTCGGTTTGACAAAACATCCACGTGCGTTCTGATTAACCAACCAGGCTATTCTGTCCCCTGCATAATGAAGAGACTCTGTAGTATCAGCAGGGCGTGGATAACACTTCACCTGTGTGGCTTCCTGTGGTTTACTCCCAGTAACAGTCCCAGTAAGACCCAGAGGGCTAATGGGAGCTGTCAGGCTCCGCAGCCACCTGCTCTGAGATGTAATCGTGATGCGCAGCGGCTGTTTTCCGTGCTTACTTCCTGCTGAGGGAGGGAATTGAACTCGACAGATACGGGGCCATTTTTCTTCGTGGTCCCTTGTGGGAAGACGGCGGCCCTTAATCTAATTCCCCAGGAACGTCTCCAGTTACGTCTCCGTCCTCCATCATCCCTGGACACCGCGGCTAAGTGAGCTTCCCCTGATAACACTTCCATTTATTCAGCCGAGAGAAGCCTTTCTCCTACCATCCCATCCCCAAAGCCGAGCTGGAGCAGCTGAGCTACGCATAAGCTGCTGTCCACTGGAGAGCAGGATCTGGAGGATGGGCGGGGGTCTGTTCATTGTGCCGGCAGCCTCCGACCAAGGTGGCACGGTGAAGGTCATAGTGGGAAGCATAGCAGGAACCAACCAAACAGTGTCACACAGATATGAAATGACTCTTCGGCTTAAGGGGTCTTTTAGATGCAGCGCTAATGCAGCACTTAGTTTAGTTTCTTCTGCTTTTGCTGTAACAAATGATAATATTAACTAGCTGACCTCTTTCTACATGTAATCCTTGTGTATTTAGATACACCTTAGATAAAGTAAATAGGGTGGTACTGTACGTTAGGGGTTTGCCTTCAGTGTAGGTGGGGAATTGAACCTAGAACCTTTCATGAGCTCAGTCATTGACTTTCACTGCCAGTCTACGGTGCACAGATACATTAAAGCTGGCCCCACACTAGAGGATAATTTGGACAGATGATCGTTTCCGACCAGCCTCGCCCACCGCAATTGTCAGGAGGGACAAATCGGACCCAGAATCGTGGTAAAAATCCTGTAGTTTGGGGCCAGCTTAAGATGGTTGACTGTGTTACGGCAAAAAAAGGGTTATAATTAAAGTGGATGAATAATGAATATAGGCTAGCTTAGACAAAGAAGTTTCTTTTAATAATTTGATATCAAATGGAAACAGTCTTCATAATACAAGTAATACGTATATCAATGTATCAGCAGAGTGTCTCAACTTGCTTCTGTCTGTGCATCCTTATATACACACTAGGCACAGCAATTATGTTTACAATAACAACAAATGAGTATCAATCAATCAATAAAAAGCAGGAAGATGATGTAGCTTCATTTAAGACATTCCCGAGGGGTTACAGGTCAACAGGAGAGGAGAGATCAAGGCTTAGGAAAACAGGTAATTCTGTGGTCAGAGCAGATATATGGCATTGTAAATAATCTTACACAGGGATCTCTTGATTAGCCTCCAGGCTCTTCCTGCAGCATCTGGTTAACTAATCTCAAAACCCACAAAAAGCAAGCCTTAGGTAAAAGGTAATTTAGAGTTTCTGTTAAGGAATGTCTGTGGAAGCATACAAAGGCAGCTCTTAGTTCATAAACACAAACCTATATAAAACAAAAGTAATATACAGGATTTATGTAAAAATATGCCATTACAACTGTCAGTTGTCATGGGCCCTGAAAGTGTTACCGTCTGAGTGTAAACGTCAGCTATGAGCCTGAAACTGAACCAATGAGGCTCAGTCAATTGAAAGGGTTACAGCAGCAATGCTGTGTTCCTTATCTCGTGAATTATATAATATGTCTCACTTTTACCACACTGACAACCAGTTTCCTTCAGCTTTATTGTGTCTATATTTCTATGGATTTTAATCCATAGAAATATAGTCCATGTTGTTTTTGGGTTATGGTCTGCTAGGGTCTCATCAGTGAATGCGTGAGTTTGTGTATTTGGGAAATTGCATCTTCACTCTGGAGGGATTGGATGTGGGGAGTGTCTGTACTCCTGCCTGGAATCAGCTCAGAGCAGGGCTGAGACGGGTGTCATTTTTCACCCTGCAACGCTGATAGCCTCAATCTATGACAGACGTCTGAGAGGTTTGCTGCTGCAACACTACAAACAACTGCACAGGATTGCAATATTTCAGTACTTCAAAATTCGTTGTTCTCAGCCTGTGCTGAGAATGCCAGTTCTGTTTGATGCTGGCAGTGAGAGCGTGTTGTTTCAGAAATATCAATATATATACTAGGAATCCAAAATATATTCTCCAACAATCATTTCACAATAACATTGATTGCTGTTTCAAATTGTTGAGTAATTGAACTTGGAGACAAGGCACTCATGCACTGTAGCAGACTGAAATCAACAACATTATACTGTATCTGTAAGTGAAAATAAAAGCTTGGAAAACCACTGAAAGGTCTTATTACTGTATATTAAAAAGGTAGGACTAATGTATATATTTATTGGCCATTGGTGTGGGAGCGGTATTAATAATTGGTCGCCTCCTGCTCCCAGAACCACTCACACTATTATGGGTTATGTGCATGCATGTGCATATGTCATTTGTACAATCCTGTGCTTTCAATTTCTATCCAAGCACAATGCTGGTGCATATTCTGCTGGCTGTGTTTCTCTCAGGCCAGGGATGTCATGGTGCCATGCAGTGTTGCCAACTCTTTTCCAACGAAAGTAGCTAGCGCTAGCTTCAAAAGTCGCTAGATGACATCATGCGCTCATATGCATATTGATGGCGTCGTCGCGTATTCATTTGAATCCACACACAAGCACAAATAACTGACTGTCAACATGGCAAAAGAGGAGAGCAAGAGAATCTGGCGCTGCTAGACTGTGCTTACTCTAAGCAGAATATGAGAATACATGACAAAATTCTATATTTCTCCCCTTTTCCCTGGTCTGAATAACTCATTAAATTTGTCGCTAGTCGCTTGTTAGAAATAAAGTCGCTAAGGCAATCTGAAAAGTCACTCGGCAACAGTGGTGCCATTGTACTTGGAGACAACACACTGTTTCTGGACATTTGCATGGAAAGAACCTACCATGTCTAAGACAGTAGTTTTCTTTTTTATCTTGTGAAATTGTGAAATTGTAAAATGATACTAGATACAAGATACTTACACATGACCCAAACTGGTAGCAGTCAGAGACTAAATATTAAAACCAGGTAGGTTAGTAACACATACATAGTACATCTAATGGTGAAGATGTGCCTTGCTGCTTTAGCATGTATTTCGGTAATCATGGCCATTTTCCATAATAGCCACGTTTCTAATTTATGTCTGCATAATCTGAGATGGTTGTAGCATTCACAACAGAGAGCGGATTCTAATATCAAATGAAGAGGAACCACACGTCTCTACAGAGGCTGAATTTAAACGACACACCTGAACACCTGCGATCGTGTCGCCTGATTTATGTTGGCTGTGTGTGAATCCATATGATCTATCCAACACACACCAGCAATTCTGTAATCACGTCATTCATCAACAGGCAGCAGTGTCCATCTGTCCCACGGGACACAGGCAAGGAGAACAGTAGATGTTTCTATCAACTTCTAGGCTATACCTTTACCCAATGTTATTCCATATTTGTAAACTCTTTACCTACCTGGTTTTCTGAAGATGAACGGTGATGGAAAATTTTAAATATATACTGTAACACTTTTGTCATTTAGCTAACAGTACATAAATAGGCACTCGAGTTCAATTAATTAAAATCGAATGCCCCAGGAATATTATCATAAACAATTACTGTATATTATACTATCAATACACAACAGGCTAGCAATATCCCAAACTTGCTGTGGAGCACTCAAGATATAAGCATTTATCTCTGTATCTCTCAGTAGGTAAATGGGCAAAAAAGACATTTCTTGGACCAGAAAAAATAGCTACATTCACTTTAAAGTTTCCCTAATGTAAAGCCATTATCACACATGCAGTCCATCCTTGTAATATATAGTCACATTGCCTTCATGGGGTCATGCGGGAACAGGGCTCAGTACTGTATATCTGTACCCCAATATTCAAACCTCAAGACTATAGTCTGGAAAAACATATCTAAATGTAAAGATGGTTTGCACTCTTATAAAAGCATGGATGCTTTCATAGACTTGCAGCTGACTGGGTGAACCTTATGGGAATGGAATAAATGATTTATCATCAAAAAGGATGAAGACACTGTTATGTATACAACATACATGTATATAGTGTATGGTGTACAGTAACAGAATACTCACTGATAGTCTTACATATATGTAACCATGAGTGTCCAAATGTAACAAGTCTGTCCTTTCTGTCTGTCTGCTGTTCAAGGTCTCAGCCGTGGTCCTGACATAGCATTGGTGTCTTGAGCTCCTTTGTGTCATCAGACATCTGATATGATTTCATCCACTTCAACACATTAATCTTCCATTTGCTGCCCTTGCCACTACCGCAGTTACACCTTTTCGTTCTCTTACTTTCGTTCAGTGAAATCAATATCCGGCGCCTTGTTTCGCAGAGGAGTTGATGAAAGAGAGGAAAAGGTTAGATAAGCCGTCCGTGGTCGATCGGCACATGAGAAATATTTTGCTTGCTGTTGACTCACGCACGCTTTAATGTCTGTTGAATTACAGGACGTTCAGAATTAGTCTGAATAAAGATGTTTGTGTGTGTGAGGTAAACCGCTGGCTCCTATGTGATTAGAGAGGATTAAAGACACCACCGCAGTTAGTTACAGGTTACAATAGTTACTTTTAATTCAGTCTAGACAGTTAAGAATCTCAGTTATTTCTGAGTGAAGAAGAGTTTAGAAAATACCTAAACCCTGTCAAAGCACATTCATCACACCAAAACAAGCCACCATGGCCCGACATAACCATCAGAGCACATCTTGGCAAATGCAGATCTTAACCTTTACAGGCTGGGTCTGGCTGTTCGCTTTTGTCAACAGAACCTTTGCAAAGAGGACAGGTACTTTAATTCGATAGAATATTGAAATTTCTCTAAGTCCAACCTTATCAGTGCACAGCCATTGGCTATGTGTGTCTGTTTGTTTTTGTACCCCAGACAGCATTGACCGACAGCAAGACGACCACTGATGAAATACAATGCAATATAATCATTATTATATTCCTTTATAAAGACACGGTCCATATACTGTAACCTAAAACTAATATCCAACACACCACACATGCACACACAATCCTCTCTTCACAATCCTCGCGTTAAGGGTAAATCATCTGGTTATACAGAACATGACATACGGGGATTGTTTGCTGTGGCTCTGTTCCTGTGTAACCTGGATATTGGACATTCCAATGGATAAGGACCCTCACAGGACTTTACCTAGCGCCTTCCAGCTCTGGATAGTGTAGTAATTTAGTTTATAAATGCGACTATTACAAATATGCTCATGTAGGTCAATTCTATTACAATCAAAGAGCCATTGTCTGCTGTGCTGGTGCAGGGTTTTAAGTGGTGGATATAAATGGTGGTCTGTGATTTAAAACATAAATGTGTGTCTCACACATCTAAAATTTGCAGATGCTTTTAGTTTCTGCATCTTTACACCAGATCAGTTCAGATGTTTATAATAGGCACTGTGTACTGATGTCTTACCTTCTACACATGCTGGCCGAGCTCTTGTTGTTCCCGCTATCTGTCCTTTCGTACAGGCACACCGGGCTGTCTGGCGGGCAATAGTCCTCCGGGGCTGACTGCTGTCGCGGTCCAGTGTGACGATCTCACACGTCCCTGCGGCCAGCTGACCTGCGTGCACAGCAGGAAGTGATGTCACGGCGGGGGAGTTTATAATGTCCAGGAATGTGAGAGGTTCACGATGCACTGCGATGTACTGAGATGTAATACTGGGATTTAACACAGGGTTCATGAGGGAGCCACTGTAGATTACTGACGGATCAATGCAGCTAAAGGCTCTGATCTATGTGACCTCTGACTAAGACGTTATAGCAACACACCCTGGAACCTCTCTCTCTCCCCTTCTCCATCTCTCCCTCTCTCACCCTCTCTCTCACAAGCATACGCACACACACACCCACATACACACACATGCACACACACACAAATTGATTTTTAGTTACAGGGATCAAGGAAATCCGCCTCCAGTGAATAATTATACAGCATTTATCGTGTAATATGTCCTTTGTAATATCCTGTCTATTATTCCTTTTTTGTATTATTGTTTTATTGTTGATTTATTTCCGTTTTACAAAATGTTCTCCTCTTCAACTGGTATGCACTTTGGGCTGCAACATTGTATGAATGAGTGCAATATAAATAAAGTATATTATAATAGTGTATTATTATTAATTGTATTATTATTATTATTATTATTAGCAGCAGCAGTAGTAGTAGCAGTAGTAGTAGTAGTAGTAGTAGTAGTAGTACTATTTATCTGGGCTAAAGTCCCATCAGGAGTGTGTGGAAGAGTTACTGGGTTACTGATTACAAGTGAGTTACAGTACGTGCATTGGTTCTTGCTGGGGGTGGCATTAGTAGAAACTGTGTGTATTGGCCTACAATGATCCAAGTGCAATGTCCCTGTATTCTGAAACCACTTCCAGTCTTGAGTTGCAAACTCACTATGGAGCAGTTAAACCACAATTTCAAGTATGTATTACTATTGTATACGTTATACAATTATGTATTATTATTATTTATGTAAGTGTTTGGGCCAAAAAGACACCCATTTGTGCACTCAGATGTGCATGTTACCCATGCAAAACTGACATACCTCTTTACCATGACAGAGGCTGGCTTTTGGGCCTGCCGCTGATAATAGATTTTCCTCGATGGCTATATGTTATCTGGGTTTATTTGTTGTTTTTTTTATTTGGTTGTTTCTTCAAAAAACTATTTACAGTGTTTACTTCTCAGACCACAAGCCACACTTCCACTGTGCTACTGTCCATCTTAGATGAGATGAAGTCAGCAGTGTAAATAGCTTTGGAAATAGCATCTGTCATGTTCTCCATGCTAAAGAGGAAAAGTACAACAAAGCTTTCAGAAGCATTTTGGTTATGTTACCGTCAAGTACGACCGTTGCTGCCAGTATGACGCTGTGCTTTGGACTGGAGCTTGAAAGATCAAGATGGTGTCACAAAGCTAGTCTTGCAGAGGCAGCCTTTACTAACTTAAAGTCTGGGACACAGCACTGGCTGACTGCATCAAAATCTGTTTACTTAACAGGAGAGGTATTTAGTTTTGCATGCACGACAACCAACTACATAACTCAATGACTAAGTCAGACATTAAACTTACAAAGAGGTATTTGTTGGAAAAATAAACAACATGAGTCTGTTTGCAAGTGTTGTAAATTAAATATGTATCTATGGTTACTGCTTAAAATAAATAAAAATAAAAAAACAGAATAATGCACTACACTACTGTAGCATCACACTGGAATTACAGATACAGAATTGTAAAGTGGCTAACAGCCACTGAATATCGACTTCCTCACTTCCAGAAAGTACTGTCGAGCTTACAGGCCATACTGTACATCAGACTTTCTGCACAGAATTTCTTATGTGACATATGGATGGAAGAGGCTTAGAATATCTGAGTCTGACATAGCTGTTAGGCTATATACTATAGCTTTTATATTATCTTTTTCTCAGCCTCTGGGAAAATAAAGATATGTTGGTAAGGTATAAATTCACATTTTGAATCATGTTAGAGAGATGTCACATTAACAAATCTAGATGGAAGGCCTGTGGTTGAAGAGACAGCAGAATCATATGGAGACAGATTAGAGTTGGCTACAGCGCAGCACGATCAATTGGATTATTGATATTTTACTCTCTTTGATTGTACTCATTTATATTAACAGGCTAAAAGTGAAAATGTTAAACTCTGCAGGTCCAGAGTTGTCTGAAAATATTGTATAGGCCTAAATAGTCTAGTTTTTCTGTGACGTGCTTTTGAGTTATGAAACAACCAACGGTTTTATTTAATTTCAGCTTTAATACCAACATGAATTCATACTTTAAGACTGATTTCTACATTTTCTTCAGAATCATGTTTTTGTCTCAATCAGCAGAATGATACAAGAAGCTCTGATGTCATGTTAGCTATAGAAATCCAGACCAGTGGTTTTTGATTCACAAATAACTGTTGCGCTGATACATTGCACATTCTATATCCGTTCATTTATTGTTATCCTGGCCAGTACCTTATAAAAGACTATAAAAGATATAAATATATAAATATGGCCATAATACAACATTTTACTTTTATTAAAGTAATATTAAGTTACAGTAAAATAAAATAATAAAATAAAAAGTCAAAATCTAAAATAATTAAATAGCAAATAAATTTAAATATATTATCCAATGCTGCTTTCCAGGTGAGAGACACTAACAGCGGTGTGTGTTTTCTGAATGAATGCAGGCATAAAGACCTTCAGAGCTCAACCATGTAGAAATAACAAGACAGCAACAGCATTTTTTGCTGGCTGAGTCCGTGATAGGTGTACAAGCTCAACAGATAGAATTTAAGGAATGGCAAGAAAGGCTTGCCAACTGTGAGTCACAGAAACCATGTCTGAAGGAGAAAATTACATTATTAATCTGATCCTTCCTGATGTGATCATTTTAGAGCTGGTCAAATAGTTCTTAATACACAGACAACACATTACCTTGGCAACCTTTATTCTGAGGACCAGACTTTGCAGCATCCTCTCCTGTTTTATCAGTCAGCCCCTAGTAACCGACCAGGATTGTGGATAGCTGCTGTGCATGGATCCATTGATGGGAGTTCATCAACATGCGTGGCGCCTCACAACGCTTTCCCCTCTGCGACCCACATTCATCCTTTCATTCATCCTTTCATTCATCCTTTCACTCTCCAATTCAGCTCCTGCCCACAGTGCTATAGTTCAGCTGTCCTTTCTCTCTCACCCGCCTTATAGAACCACTCAAGTGCTTTCTAATGTGTGCTCCTACAATTTCATTCGACAAAATAAACACTACTTGTTAGTGGAGCAGACTTGTCTTCCCCCACTTTCGTCCAAATCGATATTTTTCCTGATGCCCGCTAAACAAAAATATGCCCATCTGGCATCAACCTCACGAAGAAACTACAGCAAAAGGTGATACAGAAACACTACACTCAATCGATAGTCTGCTTTTTCCATCAGATCAGTATCTGTGCCTGTGTCAATTACAAATTAACATTGTATATCAACCTTAACAAGAACTGTAATCAAGGCACAGCACCAAATAAGAGCATGATAACAGGTTTGAGGTGTGTTTAATTTTGTATATATATTATATATCACTGTTATAAACACAGTAAATATTCATTTACATTTAGGTTATAACACTCGACTTTAGTAAAGTGAACCAAAGTAAATATATTTTATAACAACAGTATAACGATTACTGCAGTGTCTCCAAACCACCACAGAGTCATGTTGTAATACTGCAGAGACACAGCATATTAATATGCAGATGTTACAGTAAATGTGGGCTTTCTCTGAGCAGACACATCTTCAACTCTTATTTGGAACAGAAGTCAAGAAGCCTGTGTTGTTTACAAAGGATAAAAATAATGTTATCATCACGGAGACGCTAAGCCAGCAGAACCAGTAAACTGAGCTCTTCTCCACAGTCTTGAGGCTGCTCAACAGCAATGACTTTGACGTCCCCATCATGTGTTGTCTGTCAGTTTGCTATCCGCTACATCAAACTGCACTCCCAACTTCAGTTTGCATGTTGTGTTTTCTTGCTTGGGTCTGACATCTGTGTCGCCTGTGTTGTTCAAAAGCTTCATGTACCACAGAGAGGGGGCAATGTCAGAGCCAAAGCTGCCTTTACTTGTGGAGGACACGCCAGTGTGTTTGTGACGAGCTGTTAAACTGCGTTTCATCACTGGTGTTATATCTGATGCATCAACAAACACTGAAGACATGGATCATAAATCACCGTCCAGCAATCAATGAACGGCTGCTGTCCAAAGTGGCCTCAATGTATACAATTTGTCTGGCTGAAAAGTCACGCCAGCATCCCAGTAAAGGTTACATGGGAGAGAAAGTCAAACCAGTGACCCCCCAAGCTCTGTCAAAATGGGTTCCAGTCTGCTGTTATCTGTCACAGAGTACAGATTACGAGGAGCAAGTAGGAGTTAGGTAACATGCTCAAGTATGCTTATAAGTATATATGGGCCAACATCATAGCCACTAACCATCCGGTCCCTCAGGTGTTGCTGACAGGTGTTCCACTGACAAAAACACATGAGAATTAAAATGATATGATAACAAGCATTGTTAATTAGCCTCGCAGAACGTTTCCATATCAATTGTAATCAACTGCTCCGAAAAAAATCACTAACCAACCTGTAGTATATGTGTTTGACAGCCTGTTTTAAGATGTAGGGCCATCGAAACTCACTACTGGACTTTATATTGTCACCGACAACATGTAGAAACACACACATACCTGCTCCAGGCTATAAGAGAGTTCATATATCTCTTCACTCTTGTCTTCGCGGCCCAGGTGGTGTGATAACGGTTATCAAGCCCTCCAAGCCCACATCCACTAACCCCCTCCCAGCCTCGCTGTGTTGAGATGATACAGATATAATGTGTTGCATCTCTCTATGACTGCAGAAATACATACTCTGGAGACAGGAACACTTTCATTTTCCTTTCTCTGGATGTTGAAGATTAAATGAAAGGTTGCTGTGAACTCCATCACCTTTCTTGTAACCATGTGTTTGAGATGTTTTTATCTCCAAGGGTTAAAAGATGCTTAGAATAACTGGTTCTGCTCTCATGAAAGGCAATCATTTAACCTGATTTTATCTTACCAAAGCATCAAACGGATCCAAGCGACCTGCACCAGACCATCAAACCAAACCAAAATACATAAATCTAACCATATCAAACCACAGTAATGCAATTACATGCAGTATTACTACTCATACAGTGCCAAACATATACAACAAGACCAGAGCACACCGATGTCCTCAGGTAGGTGTTGACAGGCCTCAGGGGAAATTTGAACTGAGTTGCAGTGTGTCTGCTGTCGTCTGAAAATCACAGGAAGTGTTCTTTTTTTTCTACTCCATTATTGACTATGGAGAAAAGTCCTGCATGGCTCCAGCCCAGCAGAATAGCAGCAGTTATTTCAGTAATTGGTATTCTGTCTGCATGTAGATGATGTAAGATGCTGAGGAGAACTGGAGAGGAGCTGTAATGGGTTTCCCATGGTTACCAGAGACAATCTCTCACTTCTCATTACCTTCAGTTCAGCGCGGCGGCGGAGCTCTGCCTTCTCTATCTAAAGAAACCAGACTGGGAGAATACCTATATGAGCAGTATTAGCATCTTGAAATAACAAATGCAAATGATAAGATAAACCAGCATCCTAAGAAGATGAAGACACTGAAGACAAATTGTTGTTAATGGTTCGCTGACTACTACACTGTTCACTATTACAGCTGTGCCCAGTTACATGCTTATACTGCAAAAACTAATATCTAATTTAGTGTGATAATCTTGTTTTTAGATTAAAAATCTATTTGGACTTGTTTCTAATATAAATTGATTATCTAGTGACTTAAATTAAGTAATTCTTAAATTAATTTAAGAAATCTTATCAAGTGAATTTAACTTACTGCACTGGCAGCCAATATTGCTTGTTTTAAGAAAGCTCATAACTAATATATTTGCACTATTATTTGGCATTTTTTGCAGTGATATCCCAGTTTAAACAATTGATTATGCATACTTTCAACTGGGCACATTAAAGGTGTAGTCTGTGATGCTGAAGAAAGTTTGTTTATATTCAAAGTCAATCAAAACAAAACGCACCTCTCCCTTCAATTCCGTAGGGCAGTGGTCCCCAATAGGCTGCCCATGGCCCAGGTCCGGCCCGCAAGAGTAAAATGTCTGGCCTGGAACGACCCATTGGCAAAAGTAAAACACATATAAACACATTTCTGAAAGTTTAAATTGACCGGCACGCTGTTTCTGTCTGTGTCAGAGTTTGACACACACCCACCAACACCAGTATTGTCTCAAGACCCACCCCTAGACTGTCTATGATTGGCTCTCTGTAACAAAACAACTAGAGTAAGGGCCAGACTTCACATAATGCATGCAGAGGACTGAAAGTTCTGAATTTTTAATTAACTTTTTTACTGAACATCACGTTTCATTAAAATCTTATTTCATATATAATGTATACCATCTCATTATGATAATAAATGGATGATATAGAAAATGTTGACACAATTGTGGACATATCCTTCCTGGAATTCATTGAATGTTAAGTAAACATTCCACCGTCCTGAACACAGCAGGTATGCCGGCTGGTCTGTTAGCTACAGGCGAATTATAAGAAGCGAGGCATTGTTTACAAGGAATAAAACATTTTTTAAACAAAAAGCCACAGTGGAAAAAAAGGACAAAGGAATGCAATAACAAACTTCTGTGAGAAATTGAAGTCTGAAGATTGGAGAACGAGGCTACAGCTATAGTAAGATACCTAATGCTAATATGGACGCTGGTTTTAAGTTTAGTGTGCTACTGATAGATATCTCAACAAAACACTGAAAGACTATTCATTATTTGGGCTGCAAATAGCCTATGCTTGGCCAATGGATATTTTCGGAAATGGCTGTCTACAACGCAGTTCATATTAACAAGACAACATAATTAAGGATCTGTGTGACCCATCGCTGTCACTTTGCTCAATGATGATGATGATGAGTTAACATTCAAAGTTAATCTATTTTTGCCCATCAATCAATCTTATTGTGGTATAATAATCATAACAACAAAATTAAGTGAGTATAAATGGTGGAGTATTCAGTTGTACTACAGTATCTAAAACAAAGGAGACAACATAGTTAATGCAAATATCCTGCAGTCTTCCTTGCTCTCAGTCTGACTTGACTCTTCGTGAGGTGAATGAATGTGGTTGTAGAGATGCTGTTGATAGCTGTCTGTGGAAAGCTGTTTAGACATTTGGCTGATGGACGCTGTTTAGATGAATCAGCATTCCTGTTATTGTTGGTATGCACTGCAGACTGTATGTCAGGCCTTTGTAGAAATGTTCACAGTTGTTTTCCTTAGGATACTGTGGAGCTGTTGCTGTTGTATATATATATTTTGTAATTTAATCTCATTACATTTCTTTGTTTTTTAAAGTAAGATTTAAAAAGGTGTGTGCGTGCAATCCCAGCACATTTTGTCCCTCGGCTTGGCATGCTTGGCTTAATGGGAAATGAATTGGGGATCCCTGCCATGTATTAATCCTGTAGAAGCTCTGCCCCCTAGTTAGACACACATTGCCAAGGCTAGGATAGTGTTGTAAATGGTAAATGGACTGCTTTTATTCAAAGCACTTTACAGTATTTTCCCTCACATCGATGGTGATTGCTGCCATGCTAGGTTGGGGGGGTAGGGGGTTAGGCATTTTGCTCAAGGATGCTTACAGGTAGGTCAACACCAGGGTTTGAACCCACAAGCTTCTGGCTGAGAGCCAAACACCCAGACCACTGGACCATCCTGTCCCCCCATCCTGTGTTGTGTGGTGCAATCTGCACCACTTTGTTTGTGTTCTAATCTACAGAGCCATTGCTGCATTTCTGCATCACCACATTTTTTTCAGTTGAGTTTTGATCAGTTTCATATATTCTCTGAATTTGACAAAAAGTGTATTAGATTACTCACCGTTTAAGCAGAAAAGTCACAGTGGTAGAAACTAAATGTGTAACCAATTAACAAATTAATGACTAATTACCATCAATTACACAATACAGTGTCAATATTCATAATTTTTTGATGATAATAAGTTAAAAAAAGATATATATAATCTAAAATATAGCTTTTAATGGATGCCAGGCACCTTCACAAATCAAATTCAATGTTGTGACTTACAGTACTAAGCTATCACCAGTCAGCCATAGGGTACAATATACTTTGTATTGATAGAAAATAGCAAAACACACACCAAATAAAAGCCTTCAAATCATTTTTGAAACTTTAACTGCAGTGTTCATTTAGTTTGTAGTTTGACCTTATGCAGACTTTACAGACAGAAAGTCTATAAAAACTGACATACTGTAATGTTTTGACTGAAATAATGACTTATTCTGCCCTCACATGCTTTTGATTTCATAGCAGGTAAGTGGAAATTAAACTTAATGTTGCAATATTAATCACTTTGAAAAATTATCTTTAAAAGACATTGTTATATGTAAAATTTTGATTTCACATTTACTTGCTTAAAGATATAGTATTTCAATAAATATTACATTACATGCATCATTTTGTATAAGCGTATAGTATTGAATTAACATAATTACCTTCATGCAATGTCAATAGTATACAATCTTATATTTTATATTAAAGTATATATAAATTCTAAACTAAAATCAAAATCGAATTTAAAGTATGGTTCAACATAAAATATGTATTTCAATAACTATTTTTAATTTTGTCAAATGTCACCATTAGCAGTAGAGCATACACTTGCACACACCCATGCGTACACACACACACACACACACACACACAGTAAACTATTAGGCAACAAACTGTATGCAGTGTACAGTATAGAGATGAGAAATGTGTCCTCTTTGTAAATTGCAGTAGCATTACATTCATTTCATATAATGTACATCAGCTAATTATATGCTGTCAACATCATATAAAAAAAATTAAGAGAAGAAATATTTAACAATGAGTCAGCATTTTAAGATGTATAGGTTACAATCGTATATTAATATTGAAATGATAATACAGTAATGTAATAATGTCATCACCATGCTATGCGTCATTCAGCCCCTATTTGTCCACTGTGCTGATAATGAGCTTCTGGGAATGTAAAGATATTGTCCACCTGCACTTCTAACACGTATAATGTTACAGAGACAACCCTGATGTCATCATGTTTCTAACGAGAATGGCTCGGTCCCTTACTGTAATGTACAATAAACACCAAATGCCCTCATCCACGCTGTTTAGCATAACGACAAAGGCAATGGAAAATCCTCTTCATTACCACGAATAATAAAATTACAGAAGGGACACGTGGAATGACGGCTGATAATATCGCTGCTGCTTTGTTCCTTGACCTTTCTGCAAAACAATCACAGGTTGAGTCCAACCACAGACGGCAGGCAATCTATTCAAGGATGTTGGAATAAGGGAAAGTGACATGGTTTTATATGGGATTTCATTAAGCACCATCTTTTTTTTAATTTCCTGTAAATTGAAAATAACAATGACAATCATGCGGTGCATTGCACGAGCATGCCGTGAACTACAGCCTCTTGTTTGGTCTGCACGTAAGAACGGAGATAATGATTAGCTTGAAATTGCTTTTGACAGTGTGTGTCTGATGTTTATACCATGCCTAATAACTCTATTATTGTGCAGAATGAGAAGAAAACCTCACGTCCAATCTATCGCTACTCTAGGATCACACTGTTCCCCAACACTTTATCTAAACCTCCATTGATATACTGAACCAGCCGACTTTCGCATATTAACAATACCAAGAAAATATTTATCGCTAACATCAATATCATCCAAGCGGAAACTATTACGCTATAGCGTGTCTTACTTCATATGTTCCTTGAAGTGTTACCTTGGTGTATTTTTAGTAAAGTGGGCCAGATTCTACCAATATACACGCATGGCCTCAATATACACTCATGTGCACTTCAACATAGAAATGAGTCGGTTTAGCTGAGCTGCGCTCATTGAGACACCCCCCAGGGCAAATCAAACTCTGGCCAGTGTGAGCTGCCTTGTGCCGGCTGCTTACATTCAGGTGGTCTTCATCCCTAAGAAGATATGTATTTCATTATGTCTCAACAGCAGAAAACATATAGAGCTCCATAGATCTCTGTAATAACCAGTGAGTTGTTCTAAGCTAAATAATGGTCAAAAGGTTATATCTGACCACAGTTTCCTCACTAATCATCATTGTTTAAGTCCCACACAGTTCATCTGCCTCATTTAGTACCTGGAAACAAGCACGTTATGCAGAAGACGCTCTGTTGTGCTGGGGAAGTATTAAAGCTTACCCAAGGAATCCAAATTAATTATGAATGCTCCATTAAGTTGAGCATATACTGTATTTATTGGAATTATGATCTCTCTGCGTTCAAGGCTGGAACGCTGGAAACAGAAAATAACCAGCTGTAAAAAACACAAATACAATGATGTGAGCAAAAACAATGAGGTGGTGTAAGGGGATTGGAATACATTCATCTACAGGAATGCCAAGTAAGCAGAGGCTCTATGAGAGCCAGCATGGGATAATAAATGATCAGAACATGTTATGTGTTATGTAAAATCTTTGTAGGTATTTTTCAAATATAGCACAAAATGCAAGTATGTTCTAATATTTAGAAATATGACATGTGATGCTCTCACATAATAATTAAATTTTATTATGATATTTAGCTGCTTCAAAAACAAAATGTGTACTGTAATTCTTTTTGATTGCTAAAAAAAACAGGAATTAAGACACAATAGGAAACTGTAACATGTGTACTGTAGATGCATGTGCAGGAACAGACAACATTTGTTGTGTAGAGTTTACCTTTTTTTTTTGCAAATGCAGATGAGCTGTGTTCTAATTGCATTGTATAGCATGGGCCCTATAAGCAGACACTACAGGAACTGCTACTGCCTTGGATGTCATGCAGTGAAAAAGCATGTAGCCCTACTGATGTCTTGGAAGATGTATGCCAGGCTGAAAGGCTGTTGCTCACACATGTTACATCCACTTGTTTGCTTAATTATCAAGCTTAAAGGTTTTTCTTATGGGAGTTCCTGGCTCCTATGTACCTCACAAGGCACATCTTTAGGCCCTGTGTTCGTCGGGGCAAAGTCAAGCACTCAGAAGACATCTTGTTCCCTCTTACAAAGCCCCCCACAAAGGCGGGTTACGAGGGGTTTGAATACAAGGAGAGCCAGATGGCAGCCGCTTGATCTGGCCAGATTGCCTGTGTCAGCAGCAACCGGTGCGATACAGATGTCGACAACCCAGGGCCCGCACTCGTGGGATATCGAGGAAGGTAAAGCCAAGTTGTAGGTGGACTCTAGACCTAGGCTGTCTCAAGAGGTGAGTAGAGTCAACTCACTGGGCCCCTAAATCAGCTCACTTCCCACTGATGACCTTGAGGCTAAACAGGTTCAGTAGCTGGTGATGACATTTGTGCTAAAGGGACTCAGTAGGTCCTGATGACCTTGAGGCTAAAGGGGGTCAGTAGCTGCTGTTGACCTTGGGGCTAAAGGAGGCTTTGCACTGCTGGGTGACCTTGTCAGCTACAACAATGCATCCCGGTATTACCCTCTCAATGGAAAAAGAGTATGAGAGAATGAAGAAACAGTGATGACTATACTAATAAAACAGTGGCAAAGACATATCCAGAAACTAGTGTATAAGCTTTTTATATCAAACAAATCACTCAGAAAACTGGTAAGCGGCCTAAATACTTAATGGTTTACCCACTTCTCACAGACAATTTGTGCCAGCTCCAGCACAGCAATGAATCATATGGCCATATGGCTATTTTAGGCCCAGACACACCTGTTATACGTTATAGTATATGCCGGGCACATATACTACAACACAACTCTCTCATTTGATATGCTGATGTTTGTGAAACAATCATCCATCCAACTCATCCATCCCAGGTCATGAAAAAGAAAACAGTGCTTGTGATATTGCTTGCGGGTTTTCCCTGAATCTGAAGCACAGTCGGCATATTGTAAATATGATGTCATCAAAATCCAACCTGCTCTGTTTTTCAGGAGAAAAAAAAAATTGGTGTGAAAGGTTTCGTAAACTACCGTGTTGGCATTTTTAAAATTTGAATAATGTGGACAGCAAAAACCGTGTCATGTACAAGATGGCGTTCATACAGTAACCCAATCCAGATCGGTTGGTGTAAAGTACACGATTATCATCTGAGGAGGATATCTTGATATGAAAGAGAACAGTGTGTGTGTTCTGTGTGAGTCTGATAGTGCTTATTGAATGAATATTGTACAGAAACCTAATGTGCAGATCATAAATAGTCCTAACAACCCAATAATATCCATCAGCTCCTAACACCAATATAGCAAACAACAAACATATAAACATACTGCCTAAAATGCAAAAAGAAAAAGAGCATAAACATAATTGTTTGTTTGGACTGACCATTATAAAATGCAAAATGCAAATGGTAATAATATTTCATAAAGCCAACTTTTACAGCAAATATAACATTTAACATTACAGTAAAATATTTTCTATTTTTACATTCTGATTCACTACGTATTTTGTTCACTATAAAATAAAATGATATGGATATTACAGCTATTGTACGGTATAAACAACTATATACTGTACGTACAGGCACCCTCACACTGTATCCCACATACACTCTCCCAGGGCTAGATAGAAACACACCTCTATATGCTGCGTTGTCTGCGGAAGAGCTTTTCTCAGACAAACGGAGGAACTCCTCCAGTGGGTGGGAGAACCCCCTCCTCAGCAGACAATATACAACAAGGGGAGGTAAATGGATCTTTGCCACATCTCTCTCATGCACGGACCTTGTCCTTCACAGTGCATGTGTTGTGCACTCTCAGCTAGAGGCCTCACAGGAAATCGCACGTAAAATGTGCACGTAAAATGTGCACTAAATAGGGAATAGGGTGTGTAGTGTGTAGTGTAATAATGGGTGTGTCTGTTTGCATGTTCCTTCTGTGTGTCTTGGAGCTTTTTGTGTTTGTGCATCCTAATAGGTCGAAGTGATTGTCGACCTGTTGTGTGTCGTGGTCATGTGTGTGCTGGCATGCAGTTGGTGTGTGATATGTTTGTGCGTGCGTTCGTGCGTGCGTGTTTGTGTGCTGCTCGCGTGCGTGTGCGTGTGTGTGCGTGCGTGTGTGTGTGTGTATATATTTGCATGTGTGTGTTTCAGAGCAAAAGAAGAGATGGCGAGGGTTGGAGAGAGTTTTGTCATGCTAAATGAAGGATCCTGATATTATGTGCAAGAAGGGGGAACTCTGTTTCGATCAACCAGTCAGACAAGCGACCCTAACAACTGGTGGAACTCAAGGAAGCTTTACTCCGATGTTTTGAGGATTCACACCTACACGCATGCAGGCTACAGCGCTGGCCAAAAACACTGTCATGTAGTCACATACTCTCGGTTTGGCATTAAGCACACGCAACCACTTGAACAGTAAACTCGACATGAAATTTGATGCTGGATAGGCTCTGTCCTACCTTCCTGCAGGACGCGGTAGTGCAGCAACAGCAACAGCAGGACGCACAGCGCCGCGGCGCACAGGACGCAGCCCGACCGGACGAGTTGCATCGCCGCAAGAGAAGTACAAACAAGCCGCGGGTCGAAGGGGGAGACGGAGCATGCAGTGCCTCAACCGGCGCACGGCGTCACGTCCATCCCGTCCTCACGAGAGTCCAGGAGGGACTCCAAGAAACCACATAAACAGAGATTCCAGGACGGTATGATCCCCTGTCCTGTTGTTGGAGAATTAACCAGTTAGATTTCGAGGAAGAAAAAGTTTGCGGCGCCGCAGCGTCGCATCGTTTACAGCGGCTCTCCCCGCTGCGCGCCCCCGTGTATTGTCGATATATGCCACAGAAACTCTGCTGCTGAGTAGCGGTGCGAAGATGTTTCAGCAGGAGACCCGGACAGTCTGAGGGCTGTACTGGTTAAACAAGTTGTACCTCTGTGTGGATTTTGGCTGGAACTTTGATCCTGGTTCCGCTCGTCCGCGTAAATCCGTTCCGTGGTCCAGTGGAAGATAAGCACGTAAACGAATCCAGCCGGATCTCTGAAACCATTTTGGAGGACCAGTGAGGTTTCGCTGGCTGCTGTCACTCTCCTCACTCGCTATCAGGTAATGAAGATGGTCGCCTTATCGTGCCGTGCCGCACCAGAACGCGCCTGTCGGGTTTGTGGTCCGTTAATAATAATCTACAGCCTCAAGATCGACTTTCAGTTGGCTCACAGCCTGACGTCACGGCGCTCATAACGCCTCTCTATAGGCAAATCTACAGGCTATAAAAACGCGCACTACACGCGCACATTCTCTCTCTCGCGCGCGCACACACACACACGCACATGAATCACGCATTAACACACGCACGCACATCACACGACTGGGTTCACGCATACAGACGCACAGGAAATTAAGCATACCGCACATATAGCGGATTCTTTTACGAAAACGCAAAGCAGTTAGTTTCAATTAGATGAGGCTGTGTAAATTTAATTTCCTGTCCTGACAATCTGAAACGTATATTAATTAGTGGGATCTGGCCATATATGTATAGAGCCTAATGTCAGTTTCTGTATCAATTTAAAAGTCCCTTTTTATCATGGTCTCTTTTTGTATTGTAGGTTTTATGTTTAAAAATTGTTACCACTGTATATCAGTTAGCCTATACACCATTATGGTCTTCAGCTGCTCTGCCCCCAGACTCTGGAACCCATGTCCAGCACATACAGTATATTCTACCACAGTCACCTTTTCAAAGTTGATCTAACCGTTAGTTCCACTATCACTCGACTCCCCTCCCGTCCCAACGGTAATCTATTTTTTCTTTTTTCTTTATTCTTTATCTTTCTTTCTTTTGTATAATGCATTTCCAAATCCTTTTTGTTTAATTGTACCTTCATTTACAGTAATTGTTTCTAAATATTTTGTCTTAGTCAAATGTTGTACTATTGTATATACAGTATATTATTTACAGTGTGTGTATATATATAGGTGATTTTACGAAGGTAAAGGTTATTTTATTGTCACATACTCATACATGTAGTGAAACTGATCCTCTGCATTGAGCCAATCCCTCAAGAGAGCAGTGGGCAGCTGCTGTGCAGTGCCTGGGGAACAACTCCTGGTTGAAGCCGGTGTCACTGGTCACATGACACTGGCTGGAGAGTGAACCTAACATGTTTTATAGCAGGGGAAAACCTGAGAACCCAGAGGAAACCCACGCAGAGAGGCAGGTATATGTATATACAGTAGTATACATACTGTGTATACTGTGTATATGTGTAAATATACATAAGTCAACTGTTTTATATTTGCAAATGCTCAAGATAGAGTGTTTTGAAAGACATGAATACATAACATTTATTATTATTTATTATTGTTGTTATCATCAGCATTATTCATTTATATAAACATTGTTCATTATTACTACTTTGATAGTATCATAATTTGACTATTTGAACATGTTCTGTAGAGGAAGTCACTTTGCAGGATATAATTGTACAGTACAAGTGCAGGGTTAAATTATTCACTGCATAGAACTGTGCTCACTAATGCATTACCATATGCCTCTTTAGGTAAATCTACTCTGTCTGTGTGTCTCTCTCGCTCATTCTCGCTCTCTCTCTCACACACACACGCACACACTCACAAACACACACACACCTCTACTGTAATTCATCTTATCTCTCGACTTCCACAGTCCTCCCGGCAGAGAAAGTAAGCATACATTAAGACTGGTTGAATGGGTTTTGTGTATGGTACCACCGTGGCAGGAGGGGCATAGTACATTATTGCTCAGGGGCACTTACTGTAGCTACCTGTACGAGATGCAGCGCTGTTCCCCGAATTGAAGTTACACAATCATTCACAGAAATCACCCTGTGACAAACTGCATATGTCCCATACACAGCTTCCATCTTAACATTACTGTTGTTTTCCCCATACCTGCCTAGATATTAAATGTCCATAACATCTTATCATTAACTTATCTTAATGATATGTATGGATCTTAAAAGTAATCATACTTAGTCTGAATCTTCATATTTGCTATAATATATCGTATTTCTAATACAGCCTGGATCACTCTCCACACACATATCTTACTATGCAATATGTCATCGTTCACACAGATGTGAGCAGGTTGTAGCTGCCTGTTCATCTGTCAGACTGATTAATGTCATCTAGCCCGACACACACACACACACACATATGAATCGTAAAGGTCAGCAACTTAGAGCTGATGACATGAACACGTTTGATACAAGGCTAATGGAAGTAAACAATATAGATGACTGCTTGTGTGTTTGTGTTCTTTTTAAAGTCCAAAACACAGTACCGTTGTACAGTACTGTATATTGAAATTGGTTGTATGCAGGGCTGAAGTTGATGGTTTCTTTCCCACACTATCTCCCACCCACAAACATAGACACTCTCTCTCCTTCTCTGTAACTGTCTCTCAAACACACACACACGCACGCACACACACACACACACGCACACACACGCACACACACACACACACATTCTGTCATGCTCTAAACAATGCTTGATTGATTATAATTATTTCCGCCCTCTGTATTCTGTGTGGATAAGTAGAGTACTCACTGACCTGACAGAAACACTACTATCTGTCTACTATGCCTGCTGCTGTGTCCACTGTCTGTCCAATTCTGTGGCAATGTGTCTCATCTCAGACAGCTCCATTTTCTGCTGTAACTGCACAACAGATGATGGTGATATTTCTCTTTGGAGCCTCCTCACATGAAATCAGCAGCTTCTGATGTATGGTGCTGAGGAGAGGTAATCAATGTGGAAGAGAAATCAGCAGTAAGCACTCTTGCGACGGGGGCCCGGATGAACGAGATCCCACTCAAAAGGCAGAGGGCAGCTTTGATGGAGTCGCCATGACAGGTCCAGAAGTGCTGAGGGATTTGGTAAGACTCTTTTGGCATGCTCCACAAAGGCTCTGCGATCAATGTTGTCTGGGGGCTCATTTGGGGCCAGGGTGGATAAACCACATATGTATGGAGGGGGAGAAACCCCTCAAAACAGTCAGGAGACCCACCTTATGTATTTATGGGCTCACGTTACATTGCATATGACACTATGCCAATAGGATAGTGGATAACAGTGCCACATACTGTATCATCCAATGTCTGTTATTAATTTACAAATTACTGTAAACAACACACTTATGAAATTACTGTAAACAACACACTTATGCCTATGTTACATTGAAGGAACTGGAAAGTAAAGAGTAAATTGCATGCCCAGTATGTTGTACGCTTAAGTAGTCACCACAATGTCAGTATCAAGAAGCAAAAGAAAAACAAGAATATAGGGTACTGCAGTCTTTGTAGCAGGCTACTACGGTATGCAACTTCACTGGAAACACAAGAAGTCAAGAAGTAATTTTTCTGTCTGACAAGCGAGGTGATTCAGATGCTGCGCTCATTTATTACGTGCCTGATAAGCAGGTTAGTATTGCACTCGTGTTATCTTTGTGAACAAATTCTGCATTTCTTTGTTATCTTTCTTCTATAGACCGACACGTGAGCCGTTAGTCGTCTGTGAATGCATGTGCTGCCATGGAGACATATGTTAGTCTTATTCCTGTGAGACTCCCTGAGTCCTTTGAAGCCTTCATGAACTGCCTTGCTTCACTTCACACACTCAGAAGCAATCACGAGCTGTCCAGTGCAACTAGTCTCCGATTGGGTGGTTCGAGGTTGAGTGTTTATCACAGGCACATGTGCAGGATCACTGCAATTGTGCTGGGATAGTCATACAATGGGCAACGTGAGAGCCTGATCTTTAATCTTGAGGAAATATGGTCCACTGATTACGAAGAAGCAGTACATTACAAACAAATGATCAGTAATTAAATGTGAATTCAGCCCTACACATTTAATCAGTGTAAATGATCAGTTATGTTATTATATTAAAGAAATATAACCACTGCAACCCAATTTCCTGATTTCCACTTCCAGTAATCATCTGTCAAATTACTCTACAATTCAACAATTATGTAATCAAGATGAATGCATTATACTGTATATATTATACTGTATTATGTAACTTTATTTTTTATTGTTTTTAGGCTATACTGGAATTTTCTCTGCCTGTAGCAGAAACACTTATTTCTAGAGACAAGCAACATCTGTGTTTCTTTCATAACCAGCTTGATAAATTTTCTTCTACACTTCCTCTCTGGACCACTGGATGTTTAATGTAATTAAAATAAAAATCTTTAAAATATGGGATTTATATATCACTTTGTAAACAGTGTACACAATGCAATGTAATGTAACATTTGATGTGGATTGGGAACAAGTGGGTTGCTCCCTGATAAAGCATTCAACATACCAATTTTTAATCCCATGCTTTCAATACACATAGTCTACGGCACAGCGTTAACACAATTAACGTGTTCTCCTGCCACTCTCCACAGAGACATTATTTGACCTTCGTATTCCCTGGTTATATTAATGTTCCTCCCAGACTGCTGGAGGTCCAGAGTCTTTCCAGGTCGGAGCTGAATTCAGTGAAACAGCAGACAGGAGGCCTGAGCTCCCAACACACTCAGTAATTACTCTGATAAGAGCTCAGAGCCTGTGGGATCTGCTGTACCGAGTGGAGGGGGACTTATAAATATGCATGCTTTTTGTTTGCATGCGAGAAGGGTCATGTGATGTGTGTAAAATGTGATATTTGTGTGTGTGTGTGTGTTTGTGCATGCGCACACTCTGCTCCGCTCAATTCCTAAAGATAACACCTGCAAACATCCTGCATATCTGTAAATAACCTGTCTGTCATCCCGTGTACAGATCATCTTAATGTGCTATAGTTATCAGAGTAACTCAGAATGGTTTCCAGTAATAATCACACACCAAAACGAAAATAAAGACTGAACTACATAAACTGTCTCTTAATAAAATAAAGATTTTTCATTAATATTGAATTGGTGCTTTGAATGAAATATGATTATTTAGCCTAGTAACCTTAGATTATCATATAAATGAGTGCTGGAAGTGCTCAGAGTGAATCAGAAATGGAAATAAGTTGGCATGCCCCTACCAGGTTATTAAATTAAACTTAAATTGGATTGTACATTTTAGTGTAACTTTTACATTTACTTACTTCTAAAAACAAACGTCAAACTGAAATTTTTTTGTATTACAGTAGTCATGCTAAAAAAATATTCTTTAATTTATAGCTCCAAAAATGCTTTTGCTTCTTCCTGTACTAAACGTCTTTAAATGTATAGTGGGCGATTGTAAGCTAATACACCCGTTTTTTGGTAAAATTCAACAAACATACTCACGGTCTGCTAACTGGCCGTGTGCGTGCTGAAAACAGATCACAACAATATCCTAGCCTTGGGTTTTTAATGTGTGGGGCGATGCGTCTGAGGGAGCACACTAGGGCAAAGAAGGGTGAGGTGGTTTTGGTTTGATCGAGTTCAAATATAAACCAAGTTCTCCTTTAATAGAGAAAAGACACATTGGCTGCATTTTGCTCCTGTTTTGCTTTTGTGTATGTGTGTGCAGGATGTCTCATCTCATTTGTAACCATCCCGTGAGCTAATTTGCTTAATGAGAGGGTGGCAGATTCCAGGCAGGTAAAGAAATATGGAACCTAGATCTAATTAAATTAGCATAATGCCCAGCGACTCTATGGAGTCTGTAGCTGCAGCCTGAGTCATAGCGGAACAGAGCTACAGTATGTTGTCAAGATACCGGGACTGAGTTAAATACTTTGCTCTCCAAAACAATGCCATTGCTACAGCATGTGCAGCAAAGTTGCCAACACCTCCGCCAAATGATGATACTGCATGCATAATGAATACAAATTCATAAGATACATAAATAGCTAAATTAACCGGCAGCATGAAATGGTAATCAATTTTAAGTGTGGCTTCCAGCCTAATTTTTATTCTGAACGACAAGTCTCTTTGGAGACCCTTATAACAGGAAGTATGAGGAGCCCATGTAACAGCTGATCCATGAGAGCACAGGCACACTATGTACATGAGCACATATTGTACACAGAACAACTGCAATTGTATATCACCAGAGGTGTCGTAATCAGGAGCTCCTGGTGGTGATGAGCACAATGGGAATGGATCCAACGCTTATCTGGGCCGAAATTGTTTTGCTGCTTATTTACCACTGGCTGAAAATAGATGTCCTACCAGGGGGTCCTGCCGCACTCCACCCAACATAAAATCACCATGACAGCCAGGAAAAGCAATCAAGCAAAGGACACAAAGCAACAGAAGGACCTGTTGTTGATTGAGCAACACAGCAAGTAGAGTTGATCTATCCATCCATCCATCCATCCATCCATCCATCCATCCATCCATCCATCCATCCATCCATCCATCCATCCATCCATCTATCTAAACCAGTCTATACAACTATCTAAACCACACACACAAACTTTTTTAGTAAAAATGAGTACATCCATAAACAACACCTTATTATTTGATGCCTTCATGTCTGTCAGCGCATATGGTAAAACCGATGAACAAAACACATCATAAGTCATAATGATGAATTAGTCAATGGCTCGCCCCCCAGGGAAATCAGACATCATCTATCACAACCTAATCATCCAATGACTCTCTCTGCTTCCATCCAATGGACCTATTTTCTCTGTCCCGTTAGCTGGTGACATCTATGTCCAGAAAGTTTAGAAGGTACCCAAGTTGATGGAATGTTAATTTATAATCACAGTCCTTTAGGGCTACTTACTGCCTTTGGAGGCTCTTGCAAGGTAGAGGGGCACAGCCATATACAATCAGCTGCCGTTGAAGTGGTCACTGCCTCGGAAAGGCCAGGTAATAACTAAAGATAATGAGAGTTTACAGCTGACTGCACTCTTCCATGGGAAAAAAATATGTTCTTGTCATTATGGCAATTGCGTGCGAAATGGAATATATATGTCACTGACCTACCAAGGATTCATTTCCTAACGGTGATGGTGACGTTGTTTCTTTTTTTTTTTATGCTGACAGATATTCATACGCCTGACAAAATTATGTATATGGGGGGAAGGGGGCTTGTGAGACCATTATGACCTCAGGAGCTCCATGATTGGTTCCAGTCAGGGAACGTTACATTCAGTAACTATTATGCTGTGTTGCATGGAACACGGCAGACCGGCAAACCCGATATCATGATTTAAGTGGAAAAGAGCAGGGTGGCAAAATGTATTGTGGCCGGCAAAAACAATGCCAGCGCCGGCAACGGCAAATGGCATGCAACCGGATGTTCGTAGCTCTCTCACACACAGAGAAAATATCGACAACGAGAAATGCTTTTGGTGCAAAAACACTAGAATACTAGATTCAATACAAAAAGAATTACATAAAACATTTGCCGCTAAATAATTGTATTGACAATTCCGTTGGACTTTTATGCCATGCCGTCTAGAAAGTGTTTGCCATTTACTGGTTTGCCGTCTATGGTCGGCCGTGTTCCATGTGAACGCAGCATTAGGGACACAGGCAGTGAACTACCATATCCTTTTTTCAGAGGTATAAAAATGTGAACTATGATATATATATATTTTGTTAATCATAAAGTGGCTGTGCTGTAAACACAGGATTTGAGCCACTGGTTCAACAGCATATTTCCTGCAGACTGGATGGGTGCAGTGCTGAATATGCTTACATGTATTTCTAATCCACTGTCTCGACTCTCAAACCTAGACAATTATTCCTCTAAAGTAGGGGTTGGGAATCTGTCCAGTGGGTCGTTAGAAGCCTGATAACGCCCCATTAATATGAATCAGATGTGTTGGAGCAGGAAGACATCTAAAACATGCAGGGCAGCGGCCCTCCAGGAACAGGATTGGGCACCGCTGGTGTATTCAGTATGTACAGCAGTGGTCCTCAATACTGATCCTAGAAAACAGTACTACACATCACATCTGTTAAAAATCACCCCAGGACTTGGCTGGTTTTCATTTGTACACATAGTACGCTCATATGTCATCAAATTCAGCTCTATATTGTATCTGTTAATTATCTTGTTTGACAGATTAGCTCATTCTGTTTTTCTGTGATCAAACCAGCAATCGCTCATTCATTACCTGGCTAGCTAATCAAGATCAATCAATGTGAGCTGATCTTGATATGAGCAGAAGGCCATAACAAAACAAAACACAAACAATGTATCATCACATAAAATCTGCTTCTGATTAATTGAGCCAATTTGTAAAGTGTGTGCGTGTGTGTGTGTGCGTGCGTGCGTATGAGTTCCAGTGGTTGAATCATTCTGAAGGACATCCTGATTTGCCACACTTCAAGATTTGCATCTAGCAATGGAGCTTGGTTTGACAAGGCTACAATTCTGAACAATTTGGTAAGTTTTGTACATGATTTGAGGTAGTGCTCTACTGTATATCTTCTACTATATGATAGCAGTTAAGAACAAAATACCAAGGATTTTACCCTAGTTGTACAAAACAGTTTTTTTAGAACATGCTTTACAGATAAATGTATGGACCCCAGACAACCCTGGGAACTAGATAAAAAATATTACTCATAAAAAAAAAGGAATTATTTGTAACGCCCGAGGTGGCGGGGCCGAGCGCCCGCCTTCCTCGGTCTTCCTCCCCGGCGTTCTGACCCCAGACCTGCTACCTGCTAATCTCCTGCCACGCCTGCCACACGTGCAAGAGAGCACAATCACTGTCACCTGCTGCCCGTCAGGGCTATATCTGTTGTCTTGTTCGTCTTGTCGGTGTCCGTGATTGTTAGTGTTACCTGTATGTCTTCTGCAACGGAGTTCGCACCAATCCTGATTAAAAGAATAACGAGCCTTCCTGCTCATTATTAGCATTCTCGTGCTACCTTGGTCTGCGCCTGCACTCACCACATCCCCGACTCGGCGTCACATTATTCCAGTTTTCTACTACATGTTTATAACTATACTGGTGTGGTTTGGGTGTACCGACCATGGTGCTGACAATGAAAACGACCAGATGGTTCATCCAATCAAATGTCAAGTATTTTTTTTTGAAAGTACAGCCATTCACAAACAGTTTCAATGTACAGTACGGCTCCCTAGAAGAACTTGTGACAACAATTCCTCTGGCATGTCAGGTTAATAAGACTGCTGCTTACTATATGTACAATGATAAACAACACATCACTCAACAGTGTGAATGGTTGAGACAACACACACATACACACACACACACACGCACACACACGCACGCACACGCACACACACGCACACGCACACGCACATGCACAAACACACACACACACACAACCAAACCATAATGCTGTTTTTTGGGAGTCACAATGTGTAGGTGGGTGTGGGTGTGTTGAACCAGTGGGTGAGCTGAACTAGTGGCTCATAATACAGTAGTTAGTGCAGAATGCATTCAGATCTACGTAGGAACACAAACCATCTATGCTCAACAAGATATGATTACTGTAGTTAACTGGTAAAAGCCTGTAATTATACACAGCCTCTGAGAAAGTATGCCGAACATGCATAATATGCGAATGCATAATGATAAAATATGCATTAAGCAGTATATAATATATTGTTGTACAAATTGTACAGATTATTTAATACTATGAAACATATAAAAACATCTAGATGTACCTGAATTATTGAATTCATGAAGCAGAATGGGGTCAGCATCCTCAACAGATAAATAGAGAAGCCAGAATCTCCGGTGCATTACATTACAGTAAAACATATTTTCACAGGCTGTCAAATATAAAGATGTGCAGTGCAGTCCTGCTAACTGGTGCAGCTCTTCATCCCAATTCCAGTCCAGTTTACACCGCCTCTTAATCCTTTATCCTATCCCAAAGGGCTAAAACACCTGAAACAAACAATACAAATAATGACTAAATGTTTATGCTTGACCATGGCCACAGAAGGTGATACGTTTGCATCTTATCCAGAAGAACAAAGTTCCTATTCTGAACCCTCTCTGTTGGCAGTAATTAGATTCCCGCCTCCGCCTATCACTTCTCTATGGGAAGTGTGGTCAGGCAGTCAACGTTTTGGCGAGCAGCTAGTCTAATAAGACGCCCGTCAGCGCCTTCAGTCAGCCATTATTCACAGTAATGAATTCTCTTAGGCTATATGCTTAGCTCACGTATACTGTACGCAGCTTACTTACAATATAGACCATGCTATTCATGCAAAAGGCTATAAGGATTTTAGGTGCCATAAAAGAGGATTAACTAATGAACTAATTAACAGCAGAAGTGTTTTGGTGGCCAACTCTCAGCCAACTGGTCTCCATCATGCTTGTCCTACAGTACATGTAGATGCCTACAGGTATAAAATGGATACATTGTAAATGGACTGCATTTCTATAGAGTTTTTCCAACCCACCAGCTGCTCAAAGCGCTATACTGCCTGCGTGACTGCTTCACATTCATACACCGACAGTGGTTTCAGCCATGCAAAGCACTATCCCACCACCGGGAGTAGTCGGTTAGGTGTCTTATTCAGGACACTTCAACACTTGGTCATGGAGGCAGCGGGGTTCAAACCAGCATGTTGCCTCGCTCTAACCACTGTGCCAATGCCACCCTATGTCTGAATTGTAATTACATATGCTCAAAGGTGTGGATTTCAAGGGGGATGTGTCCCCCTTAATTAAAACATGATGTGTATGTAAATCGCTTGACAGTGGAGCTGTAACCTAGAATATGCCTAGCCCACTACACTATTGGCTCAGATTATGTCCCTTAGTAGTAATTTTAATGGGGTATGGCCAAAATATGTAAGACTATTAGACCTAGATCATCCCAAAACACAGATGTTTTAAATATGCACAAAAGTTTTTGAACATAAGCATTAGCGCGCTTAAAGTCCAGAGGTTAATACATTAATTAAAAATATTTTATTTATAATTACTTGCCCCCAAATAAAAGAGGACAGAGGAATAGACTACAGTACATCACGCCTATATGTGTTGAAAAATATGAAATAGGCCTATTGCTAAAGGATTACATATTTGATAATACTTTTTACTTATATTCCATATATTTTGAATTGAGCCAAGGTTCCTGTATTTAATGTTTTCCTTTAAAAAAAATATTTACACATTTCCACCCTACATTGATGCAGAAAAGGCACACATTGTTCCATAAGAATTCACCAGAATGCAGAAAATGTTATATAATAATATTTTCTGGGGGAGAACCCACAACTTTACATGACCCCCCCAATGTTCAGACAAAATCTATGTCCATGTTTATACTGTTGGTTACTGTGTGTTCAGAAAAGTTTGTTTAGGAAAAACAATTTAGCTCAGTATGTAATGATTTAGTCAGTGAATCTACAGCTTAGACGCTCTGACAGACAACAAAACAACGAATTCCTCTTTAAAAAGAGCCTAATTAATGCTCACTGATCACACTAGTTATCAGACCAATCAGTAGTGCACTTGCTCAAAGCTAAACTGATAAAAGGCTGTTGTTCACATAGCAGGGACAGCGTATTAAAAACGATTAAATGAGAATTGATTTAATTATCATGCTTGCTCAAGCACAAACAAAAGAAAACACCCTAGAGATAATAATCAATTTGAAAGCTCTGTGGTCCGTCTGTATGTGTAGACACAAGAATGTCCCCAGAGTTTAGCTGTTCCTGGATAAAGTGGATTTACTGTTTAGACATTAGTAAACAGACCAGAGGTATTAGAATACTTATTGTAGTAAGAAGAGAATGCATACTGTAGCATTAGTGATTGAATGTAAAACATGAGTGTGACCATACAGTATGAATCAAAACTGATGGGCAAACTCGGAACTCACATAGGTGGTATTTGATTCCATTTGATACATCACCCCCAATATCTCCACCATGCCAGTTACACAAAAAGGACAATGAATGCAAACCAGTTAATCTCTGCAGAAGCCTGATAACAACCAATTCATGTGAATCAGGTGTGTTGGAGCAGGGAGACATATAAAACATGCAGGGCAGCGGCCCTCCAGGACCAGGATTGCCCACCCCTGGTGTAGACAAAACACAGCACCAAAAAAAATATATTTCAGGCTTTCTAAACACCCCCACATTGTCCCACTCGACCTCCTTTCCCCTCACACCATTATCAATATTCCATCTCTTGATTTTTACCCAAAAAAAAACTGGAACACTGAAAAAATTCCACAAATATTATTGTTTACATCCAGCATAGTCCCCACAATGTTAAGGCTAAGGCTCTGTGCCTACTGTGTAATGAACTTGTGTAGTACTGTAGCTGTGGCACATTGATAGCAGAAGATGTCTTGAACTTGGACTGGGATTAGGTGAGGCGCCGTGAGAGTCGAGGTGATACTAAATCCATTGGACAGCAGCTGTCATCCGCATCGTTTCCTGTGATGGCTGATGAGGGTTTTGTGTGTGCGAGGCCATTTAACCAAACCTGTAAACATCAAGGAAGAGAATTATGAGGCTTGGCAGCCCACTGTCTCAGGGAGGACATGGAGGGTACATAGATAGAGAGAGAGAGAGAGATATACAATGGCGCGTGTAAAACCAGTGGTCATAGGTCAAAAAATGCTAAATGTGATGACATCGCCTGGATGAACACAGATATTGCACAGATCATAGTTTGTATAGCGACACATACCGTAGACTAATGCTAATGGATCCAGTCAGTTAAACCTATTGTGTGAAATCATGCTGTATGTGTGTGTGTGTGTGTGTGTGTGTGTGCGTGTGCGTGTGCGTGTGCTTGTACGTGTGCGTGTGTGTGTGGTAACGACTGTTTCACCTCGTTTAGCAGGCTGGTA
The DNA here is from genome assembly GCA_027564835.1 of Typhlichthys subterraneus. Lineage (NCBI taxonomy): Eukaryota > Metazoa > Chordata > Actinopteri > Percopsiformes > Amblyopsidae > Typhlichthys > Typhlichthys subterraneus. The sequence continues at coordinate 77,137 of JAODUH010000025.1, read as the reverse complement.
TCATCAAACAGAACAATAGAGAGCAAGAGAGAGATATAGAGTGAGTGAGAGGGAGATACAAAGAGAGAGATACAGAGCGAGTGAGAGAGAGAGATAGAGAGAGAGAGAGAGAGAGAGAGAGAGAGAGGGTTTGAAATGGAATAGAATAGAATAATGCAGTATACTGTATACTTTTGCCAAATACAAAAAGTACTGATTAACACCTCGTCCACACAGCAACAGTTGCAGCCTCATCCCACACTCACTACCTTCAGACCTGAATTATGTTTCATGTTTATGAAAAAATTGAAATGTCCACTCCCTAAGGAATAGGTTAGACTAAATATTATATACATATATATATAAATAAATATAAAATGTCAACATTCTTTAATTGTGATTATTAAAAAATGTTTGTCCATTTCAATGGATGTCAGGTCTACAAGTGTACTTCGTAAACAATATACCAACATTAGATAAAAACAAAAAAATAAAAATGTTTTGTCTATACTAGTTTTAATCTCTTTTTAGCTCACAAATGTGACCTGTATATATTTCAACTTTCGTTTTTTCCAACTTTATAAATTTAACATTTGGTTATTTCAAACCAAACATCTTTCAATATGGTCACTTAGAGAAACTGTTTCAAGGATGCACACAGAAAATGACTCTGTGCCACAAAGCGGTAGTGCGCTTGTACTTATCACAGAACACAACAGCGTAATCTCCAGGAGGTCTCTCATTGTTGTTCACAACATGCAGATTAGACCAGGGTTTATACAACATTTGGGAGACTTGGTGAGGAGTTTGCAGGGTTTGAACCAGCGACTTCTGATCTCCACACTGTGCCACTGCCACCATACTGGTGTTAGTGGCTCAGAAGGGTCAGTAGGACTTAACCATGTTGTCTCTACTTAACTGGGGCAAATTTCACTGAATATCACTCTTGATATTTGCAAGCAGATCATCACCAAGGTCTACATCTGCCTCACGCTCATCACCTCTGTCTTATTGATCTTGACCTTCCTCTGCCTCAATTCAATCTCAAGTTCTTCCCCTATACGGTTGATAACAGTGGCTCATCTCTGTCCTGCACTAAAAAGTATTGACAAAAACAATTAATTACAAAACAACTTCATAAAACCTTTACATTGTAATTCATTGTGTATATGCATATAGTACATAGAAAGACTACGAACCCCTATAACCCCTATAACCGATATAACAGCATTCAATTAGTTGAGCAGTATCTAATTTTTTTACCCTAACTGTATTTCTACGCCACCTATTTGAGGTAATAATCCTGATCTCCATCTTCCTCACTCCCCACAATGTCAACATCTGAGATATTCCCATAATTCTAAGGTTCAATACCTTCAAGAGCTGCATATCCTGTATATTACAGTAAATAGTTTCCACTCACAGTATTTACAACAATTTATTAGAACTCTGATATTAAGATTTTATTCAAAAAAGGTCAATCAGCATTACTGGAGATTTTATTTTACATGCTTTCCAACTCTGTACATTATAGAAATGAAAATCCTTTTTTATTTATTTTTTACATTAATTCAATATGTAATCCGTCTATTTTATATATAATAAATTATATATTTGCAGAAATATCAATAAATAATAATAATAAAACCATAGAAAATGTATCTTACTTCTTTTGGAGCAAAGTAGCAAATGTAGTGTTTTTTTTTCTTTAGTTTACAACATGCAGAGCCATACTACCACTTGATTGGTTGACAAGCATCCAGTGTAATGGAATGCAGGCTATGAATTAGGTGAATTTCTCCAGAAGCAAAAAAAAAGAATTGGGCTTACGTGTGATGTCCGTTGTAATGGACGCAGGGTCTGAAGGGATGTGAAACCAGATGCCATCAGTAACGCCCCTTCCCCTGCTCTAATATCGATCATTAATGCCCTCTCTCCTTCCTTCTTGTGTCACCTCATCATTTCCTGTGGTGTGACCTTTAACCTGGACTTCCAGACCAGTTGAGGGTATTTAGTGTCTTGTCTTGTTAGCATCAGCAGTTACACTCATTGATTTGGGGTCAGTGCTGAGAGCCAGCCCTCGGTAAACAATAGTTTAAGTTTGTCCGATTTTAGGAGATTTGTCTGACCGCATGGAGGCTGAACGGACAGTGGAGGTGATCACTTGTTTATAACATGCCATAGTTGTTCAGGGCAGATCCAAGTGCTCCTCGAGATTTGAGGGAACTGGCACCCTCAGCTGTCTTTGTTTTTATAAAACTTAGAGCCTGGGAACAGCACAGTATCTGTGGTTCTATAGCTGCTGGTCAAATTATCCAGCATGATTCTTTTTGCTTGCAGAATTTCTTTGTGCTAACATTTGTCTTAAGATTTGCCTTGGTGTTTGTGAATTTCAATATATATTACACCTGCATCACACTACCTGTTAGAAGCAAATATGAATGTCTCTGAACACTGGAGCAGACATCTTTTATTTTATTTGTATTTACTTTTTCATGGATTGCCCATGCAGCTTAGAGATGCCACAATATTTTCAATATGTCCCATGTGTATTCCACGTGGAAAATGCACTATGCATGACTCTTGACTCCATACTGTATGTTCCTCCTGACGAAGCTCTGTCATGAAGAAGACCTGGTGAAATGGCATCATAGAGACTGTAAACATCACCCTGAACATGACCTGCAGTGCACACACACGCACACACACCCATACACACGCACGCACACACACACACGCACACACACCCATACACACGCACGCACACACACACACACACACACACGCACACACACACACACGCACACACACACATGTACATGCACGCACACACACACACACACACACATGCAAGCACGAACATACGCACGCACACGCACACACACCCATACACACGCACGCACACACACACAAATGCAAGCACGAACACACGCACGCACACACACACACCCATACACACGCACGCACACACACACAAATGCAAGCACGAACACACGCACGCACACACACACACACACACACATCAATGTTGGACTGTGTCTATCTTTAAATCGCTCTCTCTCTCTCTCTCTCTCTCTCTCTCTCTCTCTCTCTCTCTCTCTCTCTCTCTCTCGGTATGTCTGTGTCGCTTTGTCTATATTGCGCTGTTAGCCAAAGTCACCCTCATTAGCGCTCTATAGAGAACTCCTGTTGCCAAGGTCACCATCACCACGGTAACGTGGTGTTGGGATGCTGGGAGGAATAATGACGAGGTCTGTCGCTGCAGGAAATAAATGCTGAATGCATTGCTGAATTACCCAATAAATGACAAGCAAACATTCCCACCCACATCAGGGTAAGAAGATGTATGCCTTTGACCGCATTTATAATGGCTGAAAATCCATGTACATCCATGGAAGTCTTTTCAATGTGAGTTAGGAGACGTATTTATCATATTTTCAAACAAGCAACAACAATGAACATTTTGGTCACTTTTTATAGAATAACAACATTGGCCTGTCAATATGTAATATTTGGACAAACTGGGAAATGCATTACACAAGGATGTAATAATATAAGATCTGACAAAATAAGATACAATGGGGCATTATACATCACATTTCTACACACGACATCTGGTCTTATAATATGAGCCTAATTAGTATAAAACCAAAGCAACTTTAAAAATATTAATAAGAAAAAAGTGGAAATGGCCCAGTGTTAAAATGTTCCTAGCCATGGCACACACATACACATACACACCTACACACACACACACGCACACACAGACACACACACACACTCCATACTGTATTATAGATCATGTCACACATTTGTTAGAACATGCATCATTTCTTTCTGAGCCTTGTAATCTCTTAATGTAGCTGAGTGGGTTAAGCAAAGCACATTAAACTGTCACATGACATGAATCTGAAAAAATATTTAAGTGAATTACTAATACTGTTATTTGAGCTGGGCTCTGCCCTCCTATAACATGAACAAATGTTTATGTAGTATAATTATATACCATTAAAAACCGAAATTTCTTTTTCTTTTTCATTTTGTTATGAAACAAATAAAACTGTATGAGGGTGAGTTACCATAATAACCCCTCAAAAGAATATTATGGGCGCCACTTTGGGAACCTGCATTACAACAGCAGAAAATGTCCTCTTACTGTAGGTGATAAGCACACAAAAAATAAAAACAAGCTAACCTGCTAACCTGCTTCAGCAAATTTGTCTCTCAAAATAACATAATCTGTCAGCAACCTTGAATGTGAAGTAGAGGACTGACTTTGTGCTACTTATTCAGACAGCATTAAGACATCTAGTACAATGTCTTACAACCAGGAAGGTCTGGGAATGACAGCCGTCTGCCTGCTACATGCATTCTGTCAGTCTGTCCCATTAATATTATATGTTATAGCAAAACAAGTCAACACACACTGCTAAGACAAGAAACATTTCCCTCCCAGAGAGACAATAATAGACACCTGTTCCTGTTAATTCTACATATTAACATCAGCAGGGCCAGATCATGGTCACGTGAGGCCCCTGGGCACGTCTTTTGAACCCCCCCTGCTATATTAGTATCTTTCTTGTTTTCTTCCTCACAGAATCATTTACAAGAACATCAAAATATAGCTTACAATGTCTCACTGTAGCTGTATATATGTAGCTTTACCGTATGTCCTTTTCACACTGACAACCCACGAACAAATGTCACCTAAGTACAGTAGCTAGTCATGTTTCCCCATGGGAAAACACATGTCACTTAACGATACATGCTCAGGTTGCTAAACATATGGCCATACTTTTGAAACTGTATCTGTCATTTGTGCTTTTGTTGTTTATGGAAAAACACCTCTGATTCAAACCTCTGTTCTGTTGTTATGCAATGTTTCTACTTCCCAACCTGCTTCTGTGCATGTCAGCATTTTAGATTTTTTTAAATTTTTTATAAAAAAGTATTCGGTTTCAGTGCTGGAAAATGGTAGAATAATGTGGACATTGTATGTACTAAAGGGGCCAGAGTCTGGAGCCCTTACATTGTATGTACTGAGGGTCTGAGACTGGGGCCCTCACATTGTATGTACTAGGGGTTCTGAGACTGGGGCCCTCACATTGTAGGTACTGAGGGGTCTTCAAATCTTGATTTGATTATATATTGATTTATTTAGTTTGAATTGTCTAAATTGCATGAATGTAAAAACTCTGTAAGAATGTGGCCTTTTATTTATAAGCCAAGATAAGCCAACTCCCTCTAGTGTGTGACCTTGGCACTCCTAATGTAAATGAGCAGGCAAACGTCCAGGCTTGTGAAACATATTTTCCTAAGTGTCTGTCGCCCATTATGCTGGACAAACAATGGACACTCACTGTGCCTATGCGTTATGCTTTAATGCACTAGACAGCCTCATCCACCAACAGTGTCCTCAATAAAGGGATCACTGTGACAGATGGGATCCCAGCAGAATGGAGCAGTCACTGTATTTATGAGACGCGTCAGGCAGCAACGAGCTGGAAACAAATCACTTTTATAGGTGGGACATTAATGTGGTTGTTACCAAGGAATTTATAACTCCATCTTTGTGGACTGTATCGAGGTTAGCCCCTCCGGCCACTAAAACACAGGACACCATAATGATCATCTCCATAAGTTATGATGAATATGGCCAGGTAAATATGGACACACACAAAGGATCACACCAGATCAGACACGAAACAATACATTACTTACATTACATATACAACACTTTCTATGTCAGTTATTCCAATTTAAAATGCACACTAATGTTTTTGTTAAACAGTTTAGTTATCATTTCAGAATTTGGCATGAAAAATTACATCACATATGGAAAGCCGAATACAGCATAAACACCTCAGAAATGTCTTCTATGTGGCTAACTTTGCACAATATCATCTGCTTGTCCCCTTTTGCAATTGGGCTCCACCACAACTTTGCCTTTCTCTTGGTTTGCACCACACAACACGTCAGGCAAAATACTGTAAAGCGCTTTGGATAAAAGCGCTATATAAATGCGTCCATTTACCATTTACATACAGTGTACCGTTCACTGCAGCACCCATGCGTACACTATCATTACTCAACACAGCCTGGAATACTGGAAGAAACATGTTGTACTCACAGAGAATGTAATGCTAGTGCGGATACAGTAATAGTTAATAAGGGATCAGCTTCCAACCTCAGTAATAACCACCTCCAGTTTGTTGATTGGCCCTGATTGGTAGTCAACAAGCCGGAGGAAGTCATTAACACAATTTGACCAGTCATGGATAAAATGTCTTCTTATGTAAAGGAATGTTAATAACAAATTAATATGGACATTATAGAAAATGTTTGAATGAAGTTGGTGGAGGGGAGTTGGGGGTATTAATCTGATAATAAAGTTGTAAACATATGAGAAAGAAATGTGAATGCAGTAGTCTGAGTTTATAAAATATATTTTCAAGAAAGAAATTCAGGAAATATTAACTTTTCTTTAGTAGAGGAACCATATCTCTTCACTTTGCAAGGTTGGATCAAACGCATCATATCGCAGGTGCTGCCATGTCCTGTGTATTATTCCTGCAGTGGATGGATTTAGCCAAAAGAAAATAGCAATAGCAAATGTCGTTTTAACCCAGAATCATTAAAGCATGGACGTTGAAGATTGTGCTCTTCAGAAGGTCCACACTTTGAGAATTGATCGTAGCCTTGTGTCCTGCTGTACCACAAATCCCAATTACTGTAAATTGACTGTAGATTAAACCTATATCCTTGCATCTCTTCAAGATTCATGTCGCCAGCTATAAAGACGGTGGATCTCCTCCACCGTCTTGCCAACCTCCTACACATCCCAAGGCCACACCGGGGATGACAGAGCCTTCTCTGCTGCCCCCGCCCTATGGAACACATCAGAAATGCTCCTACACTCTCATCCTTCAAAACTACCCTCAAAACCCATTTAACCCCCGTCCTGTTCCCTTACTTAGTTTTCATTCCCACACTTTAGCCGTAGATATTTTGTAATAATTTTCTTTAAATTTTTTTTTAAAAACAATTTTTGTTTGTGTGTTCTGTAATGCGACTTTGAGTGCCTAGAAAGCGCAATATAAATATAAATTATAATTATGATTATTCTGATTCTGATTATTATCATTATTATTATCATTATAATGATAATTATTATTATTATTATTATCTATCCATGGTGTTCTAGTTCCTGCATGATGTACAATTATGGCCTCATCCAAATCAGTGGCTATGTTCTTTTTTTTTTATAAGCCATAGGCCTACTAGTATAAAACAATTTCTCTGATGGTATTATAGAGTATACTGTATGTACAGTGTATATAGATAGATAGATAGATAGATAGATAGATAGATAGATTTTTTAATTCATTTTGTTTAAATGTTTTAGATAAATAATAATTTCCACCTTTTATCACAATCTTAATTGGACCAACCGGCTTTCAAAGTCTAGTTATATACTACAGTTATGTTCTACCAACTTCCTTTTGTAAGTTTTACTGTACAGCGTTTCGCTTTTCCCTTTTAGGATGCCAAGACTCAAGGGTGCATCAAGGAGAAAATGTGTGCTTTGTAAGGCTTATTCCCATCCAACCATGGGGACTATAAAAAAATTGATTTACAGTCTTTGGCAACACAAAATAGACTGTTCTCCACAGGTGGAAGGATTTCAGGCTGTGTTTGTAGCCAAAGGCCAAAACGTGGCTATACTGCAGAGCTGATTATTGCTTTGCAGCAGAAAACCATAAAAACAGGACCATTACATAAGGTGTTTAAAAGAAGTTAGAGCTGCTATTAAAATAATGATGGATCATGTACAATGTAAACAGTAGCAGACTGCACCAGTGCTGGGCAGCTCAGTGGGAATGTGTTGAATTACAGTAGAAATGTGAAACAAATGGCCAATTACAATAAAATCATATTCATTGTTTGGAAAGGTGGGATAATACGGCCATACGTAAAAATAAATAAATAATAATAATACAGAGCTGGGGGAGAAAAGTACTATTGCAAGATTAAACTTATATATTTACGAGAGAAACTCATATGTTCAATAAGCAACCAGACTTTTAAAGAGACTGACATATTTGGATGAGGTTTTTGTGCATCAGGAACACAATGGAATGCAAGGATATCGCTGGTTACATCTAGCCTGGTGTTCACCTTGTGAATAGGGTCTGGACATGTTCCACTGGGAAGTGTTAACAGTCATTGCCATTTAAAAACTATTGGACATCTTTAAACCGGCATTGTTTGTTATGATCGCCTCATCTAGGCTACCACCGATTCTAAACACGTTTGACATTAACATCATATCACTAGCCCACCGTGATTAAGTCGCTAGCAGGGTGGTTAATGAAAACGTTAATGCCAACAGGGTTTCCGGATTATAAACTCAGTGAAAGAAATGGAGGTGAGAGCAATAATCAGGTGCAGCCAGGCTAGGTTACAGCTATAGGCAATATTTAAAAGTATTCCCATGACATGTATAAGAAAAAGAAAAGAACAAATAACCTTTATCTGCAAACTCCTCCATAAATACAGAGCAGTGCAGGTAACAAAGCAATAACACTCTTCAGTCCAAACTCTATATGTGTTGTCACAGACAGAGGCAGAAACCTGATGTCTGAGACAAGGCGATGTTAGAAATGGACTTGTAATAGAAACATCAAAGTTTCCCTCAGCAATAAAGTCTTCTCCCTTCAATCTTCCACTGGAAGCACGCTGCCATCCGAGCCATCTGCAGTGGCACAACACTTGAACTTGGTCAGGCCGTCCATCACGCACGGCAGCAACGTTATTGGTCCGACCATCTACGAGGACCATGGGAAATCCAGCACAGGAGTGTTTCAAAGTCAGCATGAAGCCTGGACATCTTTCAACATAAGGTATGTTCCTCTGGGAACAATCAACCTCCTCAGATGGAAAATCATCCTCAGTAAGGAACTATAGCAACAAAAAGACCGACCTCGATTCCAAAATAAAAGTTTACACTGGTTAGATGATCATGCTCATCAGTTTAATGCAATCGCTACAGATGCACACACACACACACACACACACACACACACACACACCCACACACACACTTTACAGTAATGTAAGTGGTTGTACAATGTCACTTGTAGAAGTGGTTGTACAGCAGAGCAACTGCTCGGACAGCGAGCTCGTTGCCATATTTCTACAGTGTCAATGCAGATATTTACTTGAATAATAGTCTAAGAAAACCACAAATCTAGATTATTAATGCCATTTTTCTACCAGTTTATGTAAAGTTCCACAGATGAAAAGCCTGTGTGGGTGCTGTCAAATTCTGTTTTCTTTTTGCAATAATGTCCCCACTACACCCCACGTCTTTTGGACAATTATGTTTTGGACAATTAACTGTGTGTTTATTCTGTAGACAGACAGACAGACAGACAGATAATAACAGTTTTCTGAATAATGTAATTGTGTGTGTGTGTGTGTGTGTGTGTGCGTCAGTGTGTATATGTGTGTGCGATTGTGTGTGCATGTGTGTGTGTGTGCATGTGTAATCTCGCAGCCTTTTCACTGAAACCTTTTATAAAAATTATTCCTGGCCAGCATGGCATAATGGACGCATTAATGGCAGCCATCTTCTCCAGCTGGGCTTCTAATGTGTCCCCTTTTCACCTGTCTTCCCTACATCTGTCCTAATTATATTAACATCTCTCTCTCTCTCTCTTCCTTTCTCCCTCCATCCTGTATTCCGCTACTCTCTCTCTCATTTCTGTCCAATTAGAGATGTCTCCCAGAGGCCAGGTGATCTCGGCTCCTGATGGACGGATCCATTAATCCCTTCATTCCCACAGGTTTATGGCTCTGTCCTGCAGGCTCACAGGCCGAGGTCTGTGATGACGGTTGTGATCAAGGTCATGACCCGCAGATTAAGTCAAGCACTGTAGGGAGGTAATATACAGATGGGCTGAGAGACATAGATAGTATTCTGTGTGCAAAACGATGTAATACGCACACATAACAAACACATATATCCAATCCTGTTGGTGAAACACATACACACACACGCACACACACACACTCCATCACGCATTACTCAGTGCAACACACACTTGAATTAGTTGAAGCATCCTAATGGAACAGGGAGTCAAGCGTCAAACTAAATTTAACTTTGTCCTACGCACTGCGAGATAGACAGAGAGCGAGAAAGCGTGGAAAAAAACGCAATGAATTCTTGATTCTCTGTTAACGGGAAACTAATAGCTTTGTGTCGGTGGATAAATTGGAACTGAAATTAACTTTCTAAATTACTTTTCAAGCATTTGTTCAATAGCCTTGTTCTGTTCATTAGCAACAAGATCCCTGATAAATGATCGGTCATCCTTCTTTCCCTCTCTCACTGGGACGAGACTTAATCTAAATACCCCCTGCATTAATACGTATATTGCGTATTTTTTATGCATTTATGTGTTAGTGCCATATGGCTTGCTCACCTCTCACAGGGACAAGCAATAAGTGGTAATAATGATGTTAATAATCACATCGCTCTTAGTAATTATTATTTTCTGTCTCCGTTTAGGGGAATAAAAACTTTCATTGATGTTTCATGAAGAATGTATCGCCAAAGGCATCTTACACAAGCTCCAAACAGAATGAAGCACAAATACATTGTGTAACCATAATAGTTTTTTTCCACCTGTATTAAGATTATTAATATAATCATTTTTAAAAGGCTTACCATTTTATTTTGCATAACACATATTCCAGTTTCTGGAAGTCATGTCTAGTGGTTTTTGGTGGCAGTTGTCCTATACCTATAGGACAACTGCCACCAGAAAGGTTGTGAGATTGATCACTGTGGCTTTGGATAAATGTGTCTGCTATACTCACACTACAGAATCAGCACACTTTTGTCAAGTTTGAATTTCCCTAAGTAGCTGAGATCCAGGTCAGCTTGACTGGAAACCTCCGAACAGGGTCCGTATCCTTCTCACACTACACAGTTATCTGTGCAGACGCACAGCCCTGTTCAAGCCCGACAAATTACAGTCAAGCCAGGGGGCAAAATCTGACAGTATATTGGCTTGGAGCAGCAGTGCTTTGTGGTGACTGGTGGTACTGCATGCCGGAAGAACTGACTCGCAATACACTTCGTTAAGAAATGTTTTAATTGTTTTACTGCTATGCACATTTCAGGTGCGGCACTTGGCTCACATGCTGCTTCACAATATTCTCTAGGATCTTACATGTATACAGATTATTTCTAACAATGGCAATGTAGACAGCTTGGATAATTTGTTTTCATGGCATAACCATGCGTCATACTCTGTGCTGGTGTCTGTTGCTGTCATGTACCTTTAGTGCAAAGGAAAAACCAGGCTGAAGTGAGCACAGATGTTTGTGCTACATTTTAAACAAAACATACCTACAATTATAAAATGATAATAAAATCTAAAAGAATCTGTTCTACACAGCACACATGGCCAAGACTTGAGAACTCCAGCAGGATGTGGTGTATCTTCTGGCGGTACTGCGCATGTGTGTGACGTTAGAACTCAATTTCAAGATGGCGTAGCACCTAACCTTGATCCACCTGCGTCGCTGTGCCTATGAGTACAAACAGACATTAAAAGCTGAATTTCAAGCTGACATCATTTTCTGCAGGTCTGGGTCAACCCCATTAAACCTGACCTACCTGGAAATCAAGAACCAGGATAAAACTTTCAGTGTGTTCCCAATAAAACCTAAAGCCACCAAACCCCCTGTAAATCCTCACAAACAATCTAAATGTGTTTTTGGTGTGCAGGCATGCTGCCCAATGTGAAGTATAAAAGCTGGCCTGAGACAATATTTCTTCCTAACGCACAACCTTTAACAATGTATTCCCTTTCAAGCGAGGAGCTTAGAGCTGCTGGCCAAGCGTTTCCTATTATAACCAGCTACCAGGAACCGATCAGCTTTTAGAGTCCCCCAAGGAAGTGGCTTCTAACGAGGACATGCTAATTGTTATAGCATTGCTTATTAACTAACTGTCAAAGCATCTACCTGCTGAGTCCCTAATTGCAATGCAAATTCTGCTTGGGAACCAGTCCCATTTTTAAAATGGAGAGGATGCATCAATGAATTAAAAAATATATATATTACAATATACAAGCACCAGCATAGCATTTGACTCTTCCTTACTTTTAAATAAAGGTTAAGATCAATCAAATTAATGATGGTGTCTTAGTCAAATATAAAAGGAAAACAGGCTCCAAAAGAAAAATATTTTAAAATTATATATATTATTGTTATTACATTAAGGGACAAATCCACCCCTCTAGGACGGTTAAGATGCAATAGGTGGATCTGCAAACAGTTCTCTTGTGTACACAACATGTACACACTATCACCAGGACCAGTGTTGAAGACCACAGCCTTTAAAGACTTACAGTGTAACTGCAGCCCAGCTCTGAACCTGACTCCACCTACTGCACAACTTTGAAAAATGAGGGGAGGGGAGGGGCTGGGAGGGGAACCCCCATTAACATTAATGTTGAATTTTATGACGTATGAGCGGATGGAGTGTCGTTGAAAAACAGCCAGGTCCTGGATTAATTTTTAATGGATTGTTTTAATCAAACTCAGAGCCTCTACTCACAGGTACATGTTCAAACAGAAACAGAAAAATATAGTCTCTGGTCTTTGTCCTGGGGCTTGTGCATGACTGAGCACAGAGCTGATCTCTGTGCTGCTTAAGGCAGATTGTTGATTATGCCAACAAGCCGCAGGTGCGTTGGCTGCAGGTAGCTTGCTCAGGGGCTACGCCCCTCTTGGATCCTGAATATGGATATGACGTGTAGATCCGTTTCCAGCCCAAAAAATTACGATTTTTATAAAAACTGGATTTTTGTCAATATTAACAACAGCATTGATGTGTCACAGATCAATCCTATGACTTTGTTTATAGCTCAAAAATACACATTTTAGGCTGCAAATTAATGGAATAATTCACACTCAAGAACAATATTTAGTGTATCAATCACTTAACTCACAGCCTGGAATCAAATTCTCAGAGAATGTTGTTATTACATCTTTCTGATCTCATGGAGTGGAGAGGCTAAAAAAGGACCACTTTTAAACTTCCACAGCTGGGAGTTGGAAGTGTACAACCACACTCTTTTATTGTAGGACTCCATTCTCTCTCTCTCACACACACACGCACACGCACGCACGTACACAAACGCACATACACATACAGTACACACGCCCGCGCACGCAGGCACACACACACACACACACACACACACACACCTCTAGAGATACAAGTGTTCTTATACAATGAATTAACCAATATCAGATGCATTTTTCATTGTCCTGGCAGCTAAAACAGCTGCCAGGCTTTCATGTGAATAAGGTCATCCCTCTGTTTCATATTTCCTTTCGTCAGCACTGACCCTGAGCTCAGCATCGTCCAGTATCCCTGTGTGCTCCTGGTGTGGTCAGATGGTAAACAGATCTGAGGCTGATCCACTATTGATGAGCTGTGCTTCTGATGATGGGAGAGGTGGAGGGGGCTTTGGACACCCAAGGACAAAAAAATAAATACATTAATAAATTAATTAAAAAGAAATAGTGGTTTTAATAGATTTTAAATATTTTAATTATTTATTTGTTTTTGTTTATAAATAGATACATATATAAGAATAGAAATAGATGTAAAGGCAAACAAAGAAACTGAATAACAGAAATTGCGGCAACAATGGAACGCAAGGCCGCATAAACAAGTTGATTTTTATTTTATGTTAAATGCAGCAGTAATTATGCAATTACTGCTGCATTTAACATAAAATAAAAATCATCGAATCACTGACGCAATTAGGTGTGCTATGGTTCAATGTTCAAAGGTAACTGAACAGCCTAATAGGTCGAGCTTTTGTCCTTGTTCAGAAACAGGCACGGCAAAGCTTTTCATACAGTACTACTATTAACCATAGAATATTCTGTTTTTTGACAACTGTGTAAATGGAATGCCTTTCAACAGCTGTATGTGTGTGTGTGTGTGTGTGTGTGTGTGCGTGTGCGTGTGCGTGTGTGTGTAAGGCGAGAGAGAGGAGGGGGAGGAGCGATGTGAAGCTGAGGGGCGTCATATAGAATCTGCTGAGCACTACATTTTGCAGCTGACCCATGACCTCTGCCATCCATCGCATGATTACATCCACACTTCGTCCTGACCGCACGACCTGCCCAGAGCAATGACACGCTGTGATGTCACACAGTCCCAGGTGACATTATCTGTCATCTCAGCAGCAATGTCACACATCTGCTGACTTTTCCTGTTTTGGGATTTTACATTTTTGTTCATCTTAACATATGCTTAAAGTTGTTTTAAATTAAATATGTTGAAAAATGCAAGCGCATGCTGCAGACTGTCATTGTACATGTAAATATCTTTTACTTTTTTATGGGAATTTTCTTGGGAGTGTCTTGTTTAGCGTACATGTTCGTATGATTTCCATAAACTCGTTTTGTTTTCAGTGACTAGAACATTACTTTTATTTTGTTCTACAAGGTCTCACATCTTATTATACAAGTTATCACATCAAGTATACAAGTTCTATACTGTACAGCCATTTACAGTCAAGCTGACATCTGTAGCCACATAATAAGAGATTACTTGTGTTGGGGGACATCCCTGTTCTAATCACGTTAAGCTGTGGTGTGTGTGCACAGTGTACTTGCCTTAAAGGTCATGCACACTGAATTGTTTTTCAATAATGCGAGGATTAGTGCATTTGAAGTATTCATCCATTATTTCTAAGGTACTGTAGCTGGGGTCTGTTGGGATGGAAGGAGCAGACATTCCGCACACACAAAGAAAATCATGTGTGAGCAATATAATTTCACTTGCGCATGTAATTTTCTTGCTCACATTATCTTTTGTGTGTGTGTGTGTGTGTGTGTGTGTGTGTGCTTTTGTCATGAACACACCTATACAAAAAAATATTATGTGTGAGCCCCTTCCAAAGGTTTATTTAATTTTTTTGCATGCTTGTAAGTTTGTCAATAGTGATTTTATAGAGAAGCTTTGCTGCAGATGTGTCACCAGAAGAAGACAGGAGTTAGCAGAGCTGATTGACTGCTGGGAACCTATATGTCTGCTACCAGTATACTCATCAGAAATAGATTCTAATTTAGCTGATTAATATTTCATTCCACCGAATCTCAAGAGTGGTGATGGCCATTATATCCTCTGATCAGGGCTCGGTCAGGCTCATGGGGTTCGTGTCACCTGATTTGTCTGTGATTCTGATGTCTGGGATTGTACAGCCAGTATTAACAGGATTGTGAAAATTAATATTTTACCTGGTACCAGGGCTGTCACAGAGGAAGGCATTTCTCTGAACAGCCAGGCTTTCTGGCTGAATTTGGGTGTGAGATTGTGTGTGTACTGCATGTCCTTCTTTATGCCTCCCCTACAGATTAATGTCAAGTGTTTGTGACAGACACACCTCCTTTCTCATTCATTATATTGAATATTTGCTGTTGCCCAGTACAACTTCTGGTGGACACCGGAAGCCTCGTTAATAAAATAAATCTTAGGTATATACTTGAAAATAATACTTCTTATTAATAGTAATTATAACGCTTACAGTACATATAATTTTCGATGGCGTGCTTAAACTCATTTACTGAGCTGTAAAACATTATTTGCTTATGCAGTTTTCAAGAAGCAAATTTTGTAATGTATTCGGTATAATCTATATACATCTCAAATTAATTAATTAAAGTTGATGGCACATGAATGTGCCAAGGTTAAAAGCTGAGATTTACTGTATAACGCTACTGTAAGATGATATGGGGATCTACTTTATACTACCCTGCATGTTTTATATCTCTTCCTGCTCCAACACAACCAATTCTAATGAATGGATCATCGTCAGGATTCTGCAGAGATTGATACCAACCCAGGACCAGGGTCGAGGATCACTGCAATAATGGGTTGGAAAAACAGGTGGCTTACTAGCATTATGCAACCCAAACGGCAACACCCTGCATATTAGCATAATCAGAACAAACAAAATCACATTTCTAGATTTTGTGTAAGTCAAAATTGATTGTAAGTCAATTTTATAAATAAGGCCCCGTGAGGTGATGTTGAAAGTACATCTTAAATTCCTAACAAATAACTGACATGGACAACCCCTATCAGATACTGGAAGTCTGAATAGTAAAGTTCTGTAGAAACTGTTCTTCTGACAGAGAACTGACAGTCTTGGGGATAGTGTAGAGGGTCTTTAGACAGTCTGAAGGATGAACTGCCATAGGGTACATGTTGATTTTTATATATCCGTACCCACAATGCCCTTGCTCTATCCATAATGAATCCATAAATTGCAAATGTATTCATGAAATACTTTAAAGAAGCAGGTTTTTACAAGGTCCTTTACAGGCCACCTGGATGTGGAATTTACGTTTTAAAAGCAAACAGTTACATAGGATGTTAAATAAATAAAATGTATTTATTACTAGTTTTATGGCACCCAAACACCACACACGAACAGGGCAGTAGCTGGAGGATTCTGGGCCCCCTGAAAAACAATTGACAATGAAAATGTAACATAGTTGCTATAGCAACGTAGTTTTCATAATAGCTTACAGTATATCCTTCGTTTTATCCAGCTTTGCTCTCGGTCAAAGAAAACTGGTCAACTATATTAAGAATTCTTAGCACTAGCAAGCCGGTGCTAGTCTTGCTAGTGTAGACCCAATTTTCCATTAGCCCGGCTAAAAGGTTACTACCAGGAGCCCTGTTTGGAACTCTATTTACAGAGTAACACACAGTAGTGTTAGGTGTCTTGCTCAAGGACACATTGAGCAGTGTATGTAGGCTATTATGCACACACACACAAATATATTAGCCTATTATATTTTTTATATAGCGTGTAGACTATTAATTAAATATAGTTGGAATGCACCAAACATTGAAACTGACCTCACATAGTGAAGGATTCACCATAGCCTACAGTATCATACCTGTTAGATATAAAATATCACTGTTTTTATATATAGCCCACAACCAATAAAGCATAATAAAGCATAAATATTTAGAAAAAATATAATACAAATATTTATAAAAAATAAATAAATCGCCAGACTTCCACTATTTCCATATTGCCGGCTGGCGACTGCTATCTTACCCTTATATAAACATTTGTTTGCCGATGAATGCGGTGTGTGAAAGAAATCTGAGCAGACTAAACCATTTTTCAGGAGGGGGGTGAAGCAGATATTTGGAAAACTTTCAACAAATTGCATGTTTTTTGTGGTTTTCATTCAAATCTCAGGCATACAACTAATATTGCATAATTATTCACAGAACCGTTATAGTAGTTTATAACTGCTGGATTTTGTGGAGCTATCTGGGCAGTGGTGGCCGCTATAATTGCTATAACTTTCATCCTACTAGCTGCATAATATCTGTCAAAGAATATGAAGATATTGAAATACAGTATGTAACCTGTTTTGCCATTTATATAGCTAACAGTATATTATGAATATGTTTGTGTCCAATTTTAAATACACATCACAATAAATGTATTCACTTGTGTCAATCAAATATTTCATACTTGGCTTATTCATATTACCACAATAAATCACTTTGATTTCTGTTGGCAACCACACAGCTGCTGAGGTTTAATTGAGTTGCTAATCCACCTAAAACATTAATATTTCAGTCTAATAAAGTTTAATACTTCAGTCTAATACAGACAGATTGAAATTTAAAACTAATTCAGATTTTATATAAACTAAATACAGTGGCTGTTGCACTTTCTGCCTTTATACAGCATAGTATTTGTCAGTAAATTTGAAAACAATATAAATCATATTAAAACGTATGACCTGTCATGCCTTGTCGAAGGACAGTAGCAAATTACTTGATGTATTCACAAATGTTGCATTATCAGAATTCGTTTTCTTAAAGCATGGTAATAAGAACCATTTTTCAAGGCTAGCAATATTCAAGACATTAAAAAAGCATTAAAAGGTAAGATATTGCCCAGTGGACTAGTAGTACATTTGTAGCAAATCAAGGTGTAGTGATGCATCACTCAGTTTCTGGAACCTGAAGGGTACATTCCATTTCTCCATCCTCTGTGGAATTCAATTGCCACGTTCCTTCACTTCCTTAAGCCTGCTGCCACTGCTCCTTGGGAAACAGGTGAACAAGGTGGGGGACCCGTGTCCAATCCCCAAATCCCATGAACAACCCGACCAATATCCCGCCTTCCCCCGTAGCTAAACCACGACCACACCTCCACATAGGGGTTTTACGACGATAGCACTAAGTAAAAAGGATTGTACAAAATAACAACTTATAATATCTGTGTGCTCTCAACACAATTGCAGATACAGTAAATATTGCAGAATGATTTTATCAAAGAACCCGGTAAAAAAAGATCTCATGGTTTTGCCTTGGGCTCCTCAGGACAGAGTGGTTTTTATTGACATCCTCCAGGTGAAGAATGCACTTGCCTGAGATCTGCTTCAATCAAATCCTCCACAGATTGAAGTTAAGTGTGCTGGCCCGAAAGAGGGGCGCAGAGAGAGTGCAAATGGACTTTGACAACTCGTAAGACACCCATCATGCAATCTGACAGCCTGATCAAAGATCGACTCTCAATAGGCCAGTGTCTTTCAGACATTGCTTTTATGTCCACGTGTCTGGGAGTGTAAGTAATGGAAGTGGAATTAACACGGAGGCTTTGTTTTCAGACTCCTTCATTCCAGACCATGAATGTCTATGAGGC
Source organism: Typhlichthys subterraneus (assembly GCA_027564835.1). NCBI lineage: Eukaryota > Metazoa > Chordata > Actinopteri > Percopsiformes > Amblyopsidae > Typhlichthys > Typhlichthys subterraneus. Next base: position 58,373 of record JAODUH010000025.1, on the reverse strand, counting down.
AAGCATGATATAAGTAATATTCTTGGGGTAATAAGATATTTGGCGAAAAGATCATGCATCCAAGCCCTTTATAAAATAAAACAGCCTCCTATAGCCTGTGGTGCTTGAGATCCTTCTAGAATAATTCCATTTTAAAAACAGGAAAAAATGGAAGTATTATATTATTCTCTGTAATGGCACTTTCCTCCCCTCATCCTCGCCAGTGTATTAACAACTGGCCTGCAGCCATCCCCATCCCAGCCACACACGGACTTACATCACCATTATCATCATCTGTGTGGGGTTGCTGGGGATTGTTTTAGTGTTCTTTGTCAGCAATTGTTCGTCACAATGGTTGCCCAAGAGCTAGTCTTCTGGCTTTCGGCCAGGACCTTTACAAAAGTAAAATGCAGATTGATTACTCTTGATTTTTGGTTAATTGTGTTGTGTGAACTAATTCCATTCTTTACAAATGTATTGTGGATAATTTGTAATTGTATGTAATTTAGCATGGGGTAAGTGAAGGCAGGCCCACATCTACAAGAGATATATCAGGAACAATACACAACTGTTTATCCAGCTAACATCCTGGTATTTTCCAGTGTTGTCAAGGCAAGCAATGAAAGAGTCAAAGATTAGAGGCTTTGTGAAATTCAACAGTTGACATAGCAAACAGAAGCAAATAAACTTCACTTACCTCATGCTAAATTACATACAATTACAAATTATCCACAATAAATTTGTAAAGAATGGAATTAGTTTGTCAGCGTTGAAAAGTCTCGTTTGCCTGGGTGTCAATGAAACATTTGCACTGCACAGCAATGTGGAGAATCATTCTCCTATCCAAGTTGGGGACCTTCTCCTCCAGGTTGTGGGCTAACAGTACTTACTCAAGTGAGCTATGCGCCAGCATGTATTGTTTCGAGGCACATGGATCACAATCACACACTGACACATGACACCCAGGTGAACATGGTAAAAATACATGATTGCCAGTCTTTGCAAAGACATGAAGTGTGTGTTCAATGCAATGTTACTCACACATGTTCTATTGAAGGCCATGCAGTCATCAATAAGGACATAATGCATTGCTTTTCTATTAAACTCTTTATTTCAAGGTACATGCTGGACTTTTGTGAGTGTGGGCGGTGAAAGGTAATCTTGGGTGAGCGTCTGAGATAATACAGGATCCACTGCTCTTCGTTGGTCGAGTTACCAGGCATTTGTCACAGTCTCTGAGGTCAGGATATTGCCAATAGCGTTGCATTAACGCGAGGACAACAGCAGCTGTTCAGAGGTGACTTTATTCCCGAGAGACCATCTCCTCTGGGATAGCATATCCTGTTTCAGAGACAGATTCTGTCCCTCTGTATCGCCATCCCCTGGGGGAGCAGATGGGAAATGTGGTGCACATTTAACTGGACTGTTTGCTCAGTGATTTGTCATATATGGCATCTCAGGGCGCTAGGGGGAAAACAAACCGTATGGATATAGTAACGACAGTTATTTAGTCAGTAACTAATACAAGTATATAAAGATTTCAATTTGGATTTTCGATAGGCTTTAACAACAGATAACAACCACTGACGATCAATTAGGTAAAACATTTAATAAAAATATAAAAATCAAACATTACAACAGGATGCAGCTAAAGAGGCACACAATCTCATGATTTATTAATTTTTATTTATTTATTTATTTACTGTAGATTAAAACGTATTGTTTTGATAATCACATGACTTTCTTCCACTGAGAATAATACAAATACCCAGTTGTCCTAAGGTGACCTAATAACCTAATCCAACCTGGCTCTTTAAATTGTGTGCTCCAAAAATAAAGATAAGTAGGCTAGTTGTTTAGCATTTGGTTATTTTTACTTGCAAATAAACTAAATTAATCAGCAAGGTCCAAAATATTTTGAGTTTTATGCCTTCGTTTTAATTTTAGGTAAGACATTTACAATCCATGTATACTTTACAAATACATAACGATCTATCAAATGAATGGGAGAAATCTTGGACCTACTTATTAAGACCCACCCAAATGAAACACTTAAAATATATTTTGCCTCTGGGAATATTAGGAATAGACTACATTCCGTTAAATGCTGTCGGTACATTTTAGCGTTTAAACTCTGTACAGATAAAATGGACTGAACAGGAACAGCGATTTAGGGCTGTACTGCTAAAATTAGGTTGAACAGAGTTTAGTGCCCCTATGGACTGGAGTAAGCATTACATTATTATAAAATGAATGTGAGCTGAGATTGTACAGTAGTGTGGTCCAGCACGACCTGAGGGATGATGACTTTATGGGTTTAGAGTGAACCACCGAAGGGGGGGTGTTCCATGCAAGTTTGTGCTATATAAATACAATTGAAACTTCAAGATCCTTTAGCCAAACCACCCCCCCATCACTCCTTTTGACCGGCAAGCTATTTTCTTTTAAAGGTTTCCAATCTCTCACCCAGTTTGATAGGTAGCTGCAGTGCTCAATAGCACGCACGTAGTCCGAACCTCTGTGTGAAATTGCCATTGAGTTTTTATTAGGACCCCCTAATGGAAAGCAATGAGCAGGGGACATGCTCTGCTGAACGGGCTTTGGAACAGCTTCACTGATTGGATGAGACAGTCAGGTCATAATGCTCTCTGCCCTGCATCCTGATTGGCTAGGAGAGGGCCTGGCAGCCCCGCCCTTTCCTGCACTATTGATACAGAGATAGGTATATAATTCTCGAGAATGCTATCTAACTTTGAATTAAAAAAAAGCACCTCTCCCTTCAATGCTATAGGGTGCTCCCTCAGATGCTCCGCCCCACACAGTGGAAATGCATTGCGATGTCTAGGGAATTGTTGTTGTGAGCGGTGTTCGCCACTTTGTTTGTGTTCCTATTTACGGAACCAGCGCTGTGTAGAAGTAGCCTACCAGATTAATGTTTCAGCTTGCACAAAGAACGTTAAGATAAAGACTGCATATTCGCTTACAATCGCTAACTATGCCTAAAACAAAACAACGTATTTTAATGGCCACCATGATACTTCCTGGAAGTGAAACTATAGGCTATATGGATACCCTAACAGCATCAGAGAAAATATTGCTAATCCCACGCAGACAAAGCCAGCCAATCAGGTTTCATTGTCCACTGTTTTGGGACTGCAAGGTAAAAAAAGAGTTGTCATAACCATCAAACAAGGTGCTTTGTTTTCCAGGAATTAATGCAACAGAACTGACTGGCGTAAATTACCACAACATTAAGATAAACAGTGGATTATCCTCCTCCCCTATCCCAAACAACTTCACAGATCATAAATATGGGAAATAAGTTGGGAAAACCTGGTTAATATATCTGACGGTGTTGCCCCCGGAGACCAGGCCTGTTTATTTAGCAAATTAATACAGAGGGAGGCTCTGACCGCTGGCGCTGCAATCTGTCCAAATGCAGCTCCCACCCTGCGCGTATCTGTGTGTGTGCATGTGCGTGTGTGCGTGTGTGTGTGTGTGTGTGTGTGTGTGTGTGTGTGTGTGTGTATGTATTTTAGTGTGTGTTAGCATGACCTTGGCTGGGGCTAATTATATGGAGTACACATGGGGAAAGAACGTTTTTCAGCCTCTAATGACTCATAAACAATTTTAACATGCCTGAACTCAATCATGACCTTAATTAGACACACACACATACACACCTGTACATCTATCTGAGATGTATTTGCTGACCATCAAGCATCGTATAGTCCATGGGATATTCACCTGGGATATCATATTAAGGAAAGGAAACCATTATCCTGGTCATTTTAGTGCTTTGAAATAAAAGAGAATGTGATGACAGAAATATAGAATTTTCCCAAATGTTTTATTTCAAAGTTGTAGAACATACAGTATTTGAACACAGAAAACATACAGTATATTAGACTGATAGTGTTCACTGATAGTGAACATTAAATAGAATTATGGCTTGAATACATTTCATTTAATTTTGGGTATGGACAGTTTTTTACGGTAGCAACCAATTAAACCGCCGTAATCCAGAATTGGTTGCCGTGCCACATCCGTGAAGCTTGGTCGCTACAGGTTACCTCTACACCTCTACTTTGCAATGCGGCATACGTCAAGCGGCTCCCGTTGTTCCCCTACACTGGGTCGGGCACTCCCATAATAAAGGCAGCCCTGCCAAGTGTAACGGAGAAGCTGCGACCAGGGAATTATCTGTTGCTTCTCTTTTCTTCTCTCCTCTGTTTATGTTCTCTATCTGTCACACACACGTTCTCCTACGAGGTCCCGTGTTCACGGGCACATAGTCGACTCAACCGCACAGCTTGGCGACACATACTGTATGCACATTCATTCTCTCTCTCTCTCTCTCTCTCTCTCTCCACATAAACTCACACTGAACAGGCACGATTCTGAATATCCTCACACACACACACACACACACACACGCGCACACGCGCACACACCCACAAACACACACACACATGTCTCACTGGAGCTTCACACAGCTGTGGCATTAATCAGACCTCGCTGTGGAGGCAGAGAGAAGGGGAATCAATTTCCTCTCTTACCAAATGCTCTTGTCCTCCCGCTCTCCCTCTCTCCCTCTCTCCTGCAGCAGTCATTCCTACCCTATCTCATTGTCGCCCACCTCAGGGAGACAGTCGGAGAGAAGCAGACAGGATTAGAGAGAGAATGTGAGACAATGTTGGTTCCTGCGTACTTCAGGCGTGATATCTATTTGATATCACCTCATGTTCTGCGCTAAAACAAAGGAGCAGTTGGAGTATGACAGCACACTACTGCACCAGCCTTGTATGTTTTTTACACAAATGTCAAAAATTAATTGGACTAGAAAAGGCTTTTTTAAGGCTAATTTAATCAACAGGAATCATGCACGATTGTTAGCTTTGAGATAATTTACTGTACAACTGCAGATCATTTACAAAACCAGAACAATGACACCATTGCAACATGTATTGCATTTGCCAAAACAATACAAAGTACCACAATACAATTGTTGTCTTTCATTTGAGAATACAACCTAGAGCAGGGAGAGCGATCAGCATTGTGGACATGTTTCAATGTGTTTTTGAGAAACAATTAAAGTCAGTGGCAGATGGAAATACTGCTCCATATTCAGTCCAAGAATAAAGCATTACATTCAGTGAGGATTTCATATTTGAGGCAAGGATAATTTTACCAATTCCCATTCATCCAAAGTTTTATGAGTATGGTTTGCTTGTATTGTAAAGTGTTTACAGCGTAATCATTCCTGCATGAGACAAGCTAATGAGCACAATATAATAAATCACATTTATCATCTTGAGATCAAAACGTGTTTGTGTCTGATACATTTTACTTCAACTGGAACAAATACAAGGTTAAGGTGCTACATACTACATACTGTACATACACTATTATTAGTAATACAGTAGATGTTGCAATACACAGCACAGTAGCAATTGGTAAGCCTGGCTTTAATTAAAGCACTGTAAAGCAATACATCCAAAGTGACATCCACATAATTATACCTGTAAATACTAGTTAACTTTTTATATGACAAATAATGAAAACATTGAATAACAAAACAAAAGATGTGTTAAAGCAGTCACCACACTTTTAATTAGCACATCCAGTGAGCAGCAAGGCATTCTTCTGTCGTACTTCTAGACAGGCTTGAAGAACGCTGTTTAATTACCAGGCGGGAAATAAGTGTGTAGTCGACCACATCGTATACAAACACACTCCGAACTCCTCACTACAGTGTTGAGAGAAGTCCAACTTGTTTTTTTGGCGTGCCACAAACCGTGACGGGGGGGGAAGGAAAGAGGGGGGGGGGGGGGGGTCCTGATTAAACCTTTCAATTCGGCATTTCCATGTTAATGACTTGCAAATAGAGGCAGATGATGCTAAGTGAGTCCAGGGAAGAATGCTCTGGGTGCAAGTCTAAGCTAGCTAAGATAAAATGAGCTTGGCGCCATAGCGTTCATCTCTCCATCTGCTGCATATCCTTTTTCCTGTCCAGGTTGGGATCCATTTCCTGGATATTCTGGCTGGAAGTTATGCTAGGCTATTGAGGTGCAGAAGTGGTGCCAGGGAGGATTGCAAAGCCATGTGCTCAATGGCAAAGAAATGCCATCTGACCTTTTCAGATGATGGTAAAGACACTAAGGAGCCCAGCAACACACGTCTGCTTTACAGGGAACCAAACCCCTAACCATGAAAGCATTACTGCTTTCTTCTGTAATGAGTAGACTAGAGGCTCACTTTCAAAGGAGCACAATAAAATGTTTTCTTGGACATTTTATGTTCTTCTCATGTGAGCCTCCTATTTTTTTTTTATCAGTTCATTGTAATATAGCCTAGATTATTAGCAATTACAAACTATACAGTATAATAGCAACTTTGAGGTTATAGGTAAAGCATTTTAGAAGATTGTTTATAGACCCTCTCTAACGATTAAGAAAGAAAGAAAATGCACAAGAAAACTCTTGCGCAATAAAGGGACACTTCTTGATGTCCGTGCTTAAAACAACAATGTTTTGGTTCAGACCTTAGTGAGCACATACATCTGGGAGTGGTTTGCATTCCACTCTACTCTTCCTCATATACAGTAGCTGAAGTTTGTACTAATTTTAAAACAAGGAGAATTTGGGTTGTGGATAGATAAATGTGATCAGCAATTACAAACAATCTGATCATTGGAAGAAATGCCCCTGCATTTATAGTTTGTGTTAATTTTTAGTTGGCTAGGAATGTGGAAACAGATGTGTAAGATATACAGTAAAGTATTTTTTTTGGTATAATTTTCTCAGACCAGAAAGACAAAATGATACCCAAAAAAAGACTTGTGACATAAATGACATAAAAATACTGTAGATACAAATTGCATTGTGACATTTTCTCTCTCTCTGTTGATACCTGCTGTGAAGTGTCTGTGTAACGAGTCATGTCTGGAGGACAATCAGTCTAATCAAGGACAAAGAGAGACATGATAAAATGTCTGCTTGTGCAACACGCTTTGTTTTAAAGCCAAGTGTCTTAACAAAATTAAAATTGCAAAATGCTGTTTTTATTGCGTATCAGTTTTTTGCTCTCATTTGCCAGTTCAGCTACCAGACGGGTGTTTAAATTTAACCACTCTCCTCAGCATTCTGTCTTTGAGAACCAGGAAGCGCAGGATCCCTATCCAACTTTTGTTCAGAGACCTTCCCAGCAGGAAGACCATCAGCCTCGGAGTTCCGCAAGCATCCAGGAGACAAACACCGTCTTCCCACCGCTTTTCTGGAGGTTTCCTGAGCTTCAAGCTGAAGAGCCCATTTTTCCCTCAGAGTTTAAACTCAAGCAACCGGTCCCAATACAAAGTGTCACTGTCCAATGTAGAGAGAACACTATTCAGGTTAATGCCATGAAGGACCTACTCGGTATTGGCAAGCCAATCCTCACTAAAGACTTACACTTGGGGGATTGTCCCGTAACAAGTGAAGACCCTGTTTCAAAAGTCCTGATCTTTGAATCGGAGCTTCAAGCTTGTGGCAGTCAGCTCATGGTATAATATATTGTTTCTCAATGTATCTTGAAAATAAATGTATTTCAATAAGAACATTGTGTTGACATTGCCACAACTGCTTGCACTAGACTAACATAAGTAAGCATTCCAGAATTGAAAAGTTTTATGGAAATCCACCAATAAATCACAGCAGACAAAAAATGCAGATGTTAATAGAAAGTGACAATATTAATGCATATTTGATCATAATATGTTTTACATGCATCTATTTTATTACAGATGACTGAGGATTCATTTGTCTACGTCTTCACACTTAATTACACACCTAGTCCTCTGGGCAACAGTCCCATCATCAGAACAAGAGACCTGTCTGTCAGCATAGAGTGTCATTACCAGAGGTTGGTGATCAGATGAATTTTATAGAATGTGGCTATGCATTACCTCAAGGTAATGTTTGTCATTGAAAATGGTCTGTGTATTATTTGTTTCTAATATAGTTCAGGGAAAAATATGTAGTCTATCACATTTAATAATTTGACGCAAGCATAAGTTTTGGTTTTACAAATGACACCAGAGGTGTGTTCAAATTGGCATACAATGGTGAATGTGTTTTGTTTTTGTTGAGCTTGCTGCAAACATCTTCAAATGGTCTGAGGAGGTAGTTTTTGGCGAAGACCCATGGATGGTGGAAAAAATGTCATAGTTTCAACACTTTCATTTAAACCCAACGGTCAAAGCAAATTTATTTGCCATAAATGTTGTTAATGGCAGTTTCACGAAATTTGAAAGCATCTCAGGTTGAAACGGCCTAACATCTCTATTACAATCATAATTACTCCTGTTGTCAGCTGTCACTATAGCAAACTGTGTTTGTCTCAGTCCGGTAAATTGATGAAATCCTGCGAAAACTCTATTTGCTTCTGCTCCGTTTGTGTGTTGAACAATTATATAATCTCGTTTGATAATGTTGCCATAAACCTTGGCACATCTATTTTCTGCTGCCTGACGATGGTTTCATTGCCAGGAAACAAGATGTCAGCAGTGAGGGTATAAACCCTACGTGGATGCCTCTTGTTGCCACACAAGCCTCAGAAGAATCTCTCTACTTCTCCCTCAAACTGATGGCCGGTGAGTCCTCACATCGATGAACGACTCTTGTGTGACGTGCTGAACATGTGCGTGTTTTCTAGATGATTGGCATCACGAGCGACCTTCTCAGCAGTTCCTCCTGGGAGACATGATGAGGTTTGAGGCGTCTGTCAAACAGTTCGCTCATGTTCCTCTGCGAGTGTTTGTGGACAGCTGCGTTGCCACTCTAATACCGAACACAAACACGGTGCCACGATACTCCTTCCTGGACGACCATGGGTGAGATACAGATGTGATGACCATCTTGCTTTTAGATGAGCCGTTCTGCTTTCAAGTCAGTCATGATGACTACAACTGTAGGCCAGTTTCGCTATTAAACTGGATAAGTGTGATGGCTGCCATATAGGTTAAAACGCAGGATACGGCAATTTCAGTTGCCTTTTGGCACTATTGAACTATCGAAATGACTAAACATCATGCTTGTGGTGGTAGACCCTGCCAAACTATTGGTGTACTGTAGGAGAGGGTTCTCAGACAGGGTTATGGAGGAGTCAAACCGCTCCACTCAGCTAGAGTATGTTTGACCTTTATGCACAACTGTTACCAAGAGTCTAGCGACTTTGAATGATTTTTATGACTAACGTTATTGTCAATGATTACGTTCTATAGGATAACTTTGTATTTGTTCCTCCTGATGGTTAAACACAGCTGGTCTGATCTTGGAAGTTGCCATTAATGTGACTGACGTCAATCCAAATAACAATCGCTCAGGTGGTGTAGTTTTGTCCATAACTGCAAGATGGAGTTGTCGACTACTGTGGTAGTACATTGCTTGTCAGTGTACTTTAAACTATAAAGTACAGTAAGCCCAAGAGGTCTTGTTGCGTACATTTATTTAATGGAGACTTAAAACAAATTGCAACACAACAATTTAGTTTGTTTTCGCCCTTAAATTTACCCCATGCAACTTAATGCCCTCGATCCTAATGTCAAATTGCAGTCAATTGCCTTGACTTGCACTTGCCTTGTTTTGCACCCTTGCACTGTTTCAATATTTCTGTGTATTGTCTTCAGCTGCATGATGGACAGCAAGCTAACTGGTTCCAACTCGCAGTTTCTGCCTCGAACCCAGGACGACAAGCTACAGTTCCAACTGGAAGTCTTCAGATTTCAACAGGACTTATATGGTATGGTGAGTTGGTTTCCCTACGGTACGAGGACATGGTTTAGAACTTGCATAACTATAGCTGCTGCCAAAACGGAGTTTGGGTTTGTACCGTAGGTAGAGGTGATAACACATGTTCTCTGCCCACTACACAAATTTGAGAATTATTTCATGGGGTGTGTGAGCTGGGGTAAACAATGGAGGGTGGTGGGGGGGGTGGGTTTGGTATGTACTGCCCCAGTCACCATGAAAGTTGGCAGTGGAGGAATGCAATTGCAATGGCTGTCCAAATATGCATTCCTTTGTAATTGTTACCCAGTTTACTTGGAAATATTACTTTAGATTTAGCATGTTGAGAACTTACAAATGAAATAATCTAGGATTTGGACAGACTTTAAGTTTAAAACCCTAATTAAAATTCAGAAAGGTCACCAGAGCCAGACAACCTGAGATGTATCGATGCTGCCATAATACTGTTTTCCTACAGCTTTACATCACCTGTGAGCTAAGAGCGACTGTAGCTTCGGCTCCCATTCTGCCCACCAACAAGGCCTGTTCCTTCTCCGATGGGTAAGCAGCACTAACTGTTCACATTGACATGAATGCACACATTTAAATGAGGAATGATTAACTAACTTGTGCGTCTGAATATCACCAGTCTTTCTGTAATATTTCAGCTTGTAGCCATTTTATTTGTAAACTGTCTCACCATAATGGTTGTTGGTTACTCGCAACCGGCAAAGTCAAACTGAACTTGTAACATGACATATTGTTCTACAGCAGGTGGATGGAGGCCAATGGCAAGCATAACACCTGTTCCTGCTGCGACACGGACTGTGAAGCAGGACGGCCTTTACACCTCCTCAGAACTACAGGTTTTTTTATATACATACATACATACATACACACACACACGCGTGTGTTTTTGGGAAGGGGGGGCTGATCATTTAGATCAGGGGTCATCAAACTTTTCCGCTTGCGACACTCAAAAAATAACAGTGCCAGACTCGCCACCCCCACTATTCCCAGAGGTGGTAGAAGAATAACAGCCTTATTTAATGTAGCAGAATACGCCAAGTAATGCATAAACTGTACTACTACACGTTATGTCTAAACGATGCCATTTTAATAATTTGAATATTTTATTTCTGAATCATCTTAATCTGTGTCTCTCAACCCCCAGTTGGAGTTTAAACCACTGATTTAAGTTATAGCTGAATATTGGTGTATTCACAGGCAAAGAGTTACAAAGTGCTTAAGAGTGTCTATCTAAAAAGGTACACAATGCCATACAAATTAAAAGGACACATTGCTAATTAAAAGCATGCTTTAAAAATCTGTCTTTGGGTGTTAAGAGCTAACAGAACCTTTAGCTCCCAAAGCTAGCGGGAGAGTTCCAGAGCCAATGTATCTATAGCAGTCACCTCTTGCTTTAGAAATGTTGTGTAGATAAAACATTGTTTGTCTTTCTCTACAGGTGGTGAAGGAATATATGAGAAAGCCATAGGACCAATCCATGTGAATGAGAAACCTTTGCGCTAAAACCAAGTAAAGCCTATGGCAAACTGTGGTTGTACTGGATCTGTGCAATAAATGTGCAATTCTGTGGCCAATGTAATTGTCTTTATTGGACTTGGCAGGTCCTGCACCAGCAGGAAATTTTTATATCAAACAATTTATGTGCATTTTGCTGTAAGATTTTCTTAAGAACATAAAGGTATAGTCAGTGTATGTATGTATGTTCCTAATTTCTTCTCATGGTCTACTAACTGTGTCTTTTGGGCACACTGAGATTATCCATTGTTTTATACACATCCTGGCTCTGTAAATGGGAACACGGTGCAGACTGCACCACACTATCTCAGCTTTGGCAACCAAAGCATGTCCAATTATTATGAGGGCGGCGCTTCTGAGGGACCAGCTTGTGATATTGAAGGAAGAAGTTTCTTTTTCCATTGTCTTCGCCGTACCAAGCCCATTTTAAAAACCATGAATTAATGTTAGTATTTGAGGACTTCCTGCTGGTATTTCAAATAAAGCTTCCAATACAATGTTATGACTGTTATGCTAAATTGTCTTTATTCAAAGTAATGGTGAATTATTTATCCTGTCTAACTCTAATACAGTGCTATAATGCTTGGCATGTAGGCAGTCCTGCTAGACCTTTGATGAATTCAAAGAGACTGGACCATATTATACCCATATCCTCTGGCAACATTACACTGGTTAAGTGTTAAATTCAGGACCTTTTTTTTTTAATACATATTACTTTTAAAGCCTTAAATGGCCTTGCTCCACAATATATCATAAACTGAATAGTGCCATATACCCTATTGCCACTGCCTACTCAACTCAGGTATGACCCTCTGATGTTCAGACAGCCCGCCTGGCTACAAGAGGTACTGTAACGGAGCCAGCTGTAACAGCCCCACAACACTATACCTGAGGTGCTTAGGTCTGAAAATTTGGTTTCCTCTTTGAATCACTAAATATTTTAAAAGTGGGTCTTTAACTCTAGTTTTGATGTCTATACTTTTACTGCTGTTTTACTTATTTTGTTTTTCAGTTTCATTGCTACTTTATTTTATACTGTTTCAACTGTCTATGGTATTGTGTACAATACAGGAAGTATTACTTGGAATGACAAGAGCCAGGATAAACAATGGTGTAATGCACAGGTAGACTAGACAGGAAATACTGACCATCAGACAAATGAGTGGCTGATGAAAAAACAGACAGGTGTTACAGATCGACTATAACTCACGGTTGAATGTTTCGGGTTACCTGTTTCATAGGATGTCACCTAATCGGGTCTGGTGTTTACATGCTTGACAAATCTGTATATATGTTAAACATGCACACATCTAGCTCATAATGCAACTTGTCCCGCTAGCAAATGGTAAAACCAGTTTTAGTTAGGCCTACAGGTACGTCAAAGTGAGGCTATGTGTGTGACCGGTGGAGAAATATCCGGCTTCAGAAGTCAGATGCGCACACACACTGTCCCTGGCTACCTTAACAGAGTATAGCTATTTCTAGCTATTTTCTGGCAGAATTTGAGGTATCAAAATGTTCTGTCAGGGTGTAATCTCCTTGGTGTATTCTTTATAAATCAGTCCTGTGGTTCAAGGTGCTGTTCATTGAACTATACTACATCTCAAATTGTCTTGAGAAAATCTATGGCAAAGACAATGCAAATTACTTTATAGATCTTTATATAATCAATAACTAGAAGGAAAAACTAGCCCATACCACACACCATTATACACATCTACTTTAATTACAGAACTTATTGGAGTTTAATGGGTGAGGCTGAGAGCCAGAATGTTGGTTCTCCTGAACAAGGATTCATTCAACACTTTCTCTTTCCATTTAAATCCATGTTCACACACTACAAACCGAAGTTCCTAATTATGTTTTCAGAAAACAAAATACCCTGTGCCTGCCCTGTAAAAGCATTTTCAAATAAAGCCTCTTTTTTAAATTGTATCTTGCATTGGAATAAATAAAATTTACATAACTAATTTGCATAACCATTTTTATACCAAACCACTCCTAAATCCATCAATCTCCTCCAGAGACACACATAACCAGCCTTGTGTACCTTGTTAACCCGTTCCCCAGTTAAGAAACTTTTTCTGTATGGTTAAGTGGAAAAATTATGACGAATTAGTATTAGAGTTTTTCTATATGTCTCGAGGGCAAGCTAAGTAATTTGTATTTTCCACAGACCTAATTTGCAGCTCCAGGATATTGTGTTGAATTGTGTGCTCCAAGTTGAGTGGAGAGGAGATGTGTTATGTTTGATATGCTGTCTGTCTGAGACTTAAGACTTCATCGCAGATCGAGGTAATTCTGAGGTCTCTCCTCATCTCTTTAGCCTGTCAATCAGTCTCATTTACTACCGGTAATTGGTGTCTGTGTGTGTGTGTGTGCGTGCGCGGAGCACACTGCATATCTAGCACTCTGCTAATGAGAAATCACATGCACTGCTGCCCCCATCAGCATCCCTAGAGAGCACTATGGCTGTGTGTGTGTGTGTGTGTGTGTGTGTGTGTGCACGCACGCACGTATGTAGTTGTGATGATGGTATTTTCAGTCTTTCTTTGTTAGATCTATGGAATCAGAATTTCTTAAATGTAATAGTAACATTGCAGCTAAGTAATATCGCAGACTCTAATTCATAAACTTAAGAGGAATATGTGTCGTCTTGATGTGGTGCAACATTTTCTATATTAAATTAATCGGCACAAGGGTTGTGCTGCAGTAGGCAATTATTGTTGAATGCTGTATAAACCTGCAACCTCTAGAGGGCAGTCAAATAGAAACATGATCAATAATTTTAACATCATTATTGTTCTATAACATTTGCCCTTTTTACAGAAAAAAATCCGTCCTTACTGGCATATCATACTGCAGTGTAGTTCATTTATAAAGAATATATGCATAAAGGGGTTACTTCCAAAATAGGTTTTAGACAGGCCTTTCGAAATTACCGTTTCAGTCATTACCAAATGTTTTCACTTAGCAAAATACTGCACATAGAGTAGAGCGTAGAGAGTAGAGAGTAGAGTAGAGAGTAAAGTTAGTATAGCATCCCCTATCCTGAAGCTTCTTTCTCTACCCAATGAGATGGGCAATAGAATCACCTAGTCTCTCAGAGCTAGACACAACGTTGGCCAACTGCGTCAAGACCCGCCTACTTGACAGACGCATTTTAATTGACATGCACAACGACCAATAGAACAATCAAACCACTATAATGTAATATCAGCATTATAGTTTACTACCAGAATTAAATACATACTTGTGAGTGACAATGCTAAGAAACCAATGAAAATCTACTACCCCACATCCTGATAATGCTTACATGTGTCAGATGTTCAGCACGAGTTGCTAATATGTGATGTAGTGCTAATGAATATAAAAGGCTGGAGGAGCCTGGAATTCCTAACCCTAGCAATGTTTGCTCCAAAGTACCAGCTAAACACAGAAGGTTAAAATAATTACTAGTCGGAGAAATAATAATCCTGCACGACAGTTTATCAGACACCTCCCCAGAGATGTTGCTGTCCACCAGCTTGATCTGTGGCTACAGACAGTCAGTTTGTTTCTTGTCAGCTCCTGAGAAGAGGCAATTAAAACTGTAAAGTGTCTCTTCATATAAACAGTTATTACATGCCGTCAGAGGATCTGAGAAAACAAAGTCAGTTAGCTAATTGCTAGCTTCTTGTTTCCAACTGTTTACTGTTTTAGGCTACATACAAAATAAACACAAATTATAAAGGGAGAGAGAGATGCACACAAATACACAAGACAAAAACTACAATAATTACACGTAATTCTTTGTATTTATAATAGTCGGCATTCACATAAAATAACTGAAAAGAATGTAGCTGGCTTCCTGTTAGCATTTGCTCTGTTTACTGTGGGACTTTGTTGACACCAGGTAAACGGTAATCAATAATGTCATTGCCCTGAAGAAATGGGACCTGAAATATTTCACAGTGGTTTTGAGTACAGGAGCAAATGGATTATATTGCGATGCCAGCAGCCGTGGCCTGCTTGCTGTGAAAACACAGAGCTCAGCATGTAGCTGACAGGTACGGTAAAGTGAACAGCTGAAAAATGTGAGCAAACATTTTGAATCCCTTGTTCAGTTACATCTTTATATCTATCTCTTATACTATGCAAAATGTATTTAATCTGCACAATGTATTAAGATCACATCTTAATCAGGTGTGTGTGTGTTTGTGTGTGTGTGTGTGCGCGCGCGTGCATGCAGATGTACCATATCTCTTAATATTGGAAGCTTAAATGTGTAAATGTGTAATATTAAGCCAAACAGTGGGTCAAAACAGAATATTCCTATTTCTTTTCAGAATCAATGCAGTATAGTCCTATTTCTTTTCAGAATTAATTAAATATTTCTTAAATACTCATACTCAAACACATTTTCATCATTTCCATTCCCCAGCTGTTGGCTAAGAACACAGCCATTTATCAAACAGTGTGGACATCAATATTAACCACACATAAAACATTGGTAAATCACCAGCTCCAAACTGTTCCTCTGGGAACTTCGTTTACCAAAACCCTATTTTGTGTTGTAAATGCTTAATCTGTGGTCACTGATTTAACCTCACAACCTGAACCAGAATATGTTATAATCCTTGTTTGGAGTAGATGTATTCATTTGTTCACTAGACTGTTACTATCTTCATATGTCGTGAGCTAGACCAGTTATACAATATATTTAGCCTAATTGTTTATTTATTAGGAATTTCAGAGATTTCTAAAATTAGAGAACATTGACAGTTAATTCTCCAAAAGAAAAATAGTATCACTAACAGAAATTGGCAGAGAGGTAGTGTACAATCTTGAGAAATTGTTTAAAGATGATGGTGTTCCAAAATATTTATTTTTATGCTAAATCTGCTTTTACAAGTGCATCTCAATAAATTTGAATATTGTGGAAAAGTTAAGTAATTTCAATAATTCAATTCAATAATTTGTTCTACATGCACAGAGAACGGTGTAGCAAAATGCGAAGAGATATTTGATGATATTTTAGCTTGCAATAGCTGATTTTACCTTTAACTTGGCACAAGGTTATAATTTATTGAGATGCACCTATATCTTTATAGGTATATTTTTGAGTTGTATGAATATTTTGGAGTGTACTGTACAAATCATTCTGATAAAAACAGAAATGGAATATATTTTGTATGATCTTTTTCCCCATTTACCGAATCCCTCCATATGAAAATATAAAATATAGTATAAAACTATCCTCACCAAATAAACATTCAGTCTGAAACCATGGGAGCAGTGAAGAAGTTTATGGAGTGTGAAGTAATAGGTCTCCCGAACAGAGACTGCTCACTAAAGTGACTCTTTATTGTAAACACAAACACTCCTGAATAAACAATGAAGTGCTTCTGCTCAATAATTAATATTTAATTGTTTGGGGGGTGGGGGACACTCTTTACAGAAGGCAAAAAAGAGGAGTTGGAGTATCACCATGGAGACATTCACACTCCTTTCTTGCAAAAGGGACACAGAAAGAGAGAGAGAGAGAAAAGAGAGAGAAATGTGGGGGTTGTAGATGACCTCCGAGCTCCAACTCCCCTAGGTTTAACATTCAGGGGATTTGAGACAATGACTTTCAATGCCGCAGAACTTCATTAGTGATGGTAAAACCAGTTCACTGCCGTCTCCCACGGCTTCTACACACACCTCTCTTATATCTCCCTTTAGCTCTCTCGTATTCCCAGTCTCCCCCCCCCCCCCCCCTCTCTCTCCCATGGCTAAATCACACCTCCTGGCCGTGCTGTCGAGTTGCAGTGTAGAAAATAGCAGCTCGCCTATGAACCACGTGGGATTTGATATTTTCGAAGTCTCAATTATCCTCCTGCCTTATCCATATTTTGCCCTGAACGGAGCATCGCCAATCCTCTTGTGGAAAGAGGCCCAGTTTGAAGAGCCCAGAGCCTCTTGTGCCCTTGCTAAAAATACAAGGAATCCAGGCTCCTGTCCGAGATTTGCCCTCTGTTGATACAGGGAGCAGCGAGTGGGTGAGGATTAAAGTTTCCCAAGTTTTCATTGGTGGCTAGTGTTGTCTGACTCATAAACACCGTTTAACCTCTGTTGTAGTGTAGACTACAACAGTGTGGGCTAACTAAATCTAAGCTTCCAGGTAAACCACCTGGAATTTAACAAAGGATTCTCATAATTAATTAGTTGTGTTTGTATTACACTAAACATACAACATAGTCATGGCTGTTTGAAACCTCTGAATGGCAGTATGGCTCTGTTCTGATAATTTTGTGGACAACCAACAATTTACACATACTGGTTATCGCCATCAAACCATTAAAGAAAGTACATTCCTTATTAGCTTGTTATAGTTGAGCTAGACAGCATGGTTGCCATGGGTGTAACATGCTAGATTTATATACAGTAGTTAACATTTACCATAGGAGCTCTGGATGACCCTGCACCCTGCTTTGGTTTAATGGTGTTTTCTTTACTAACACTGGAGACAACAGTGCTTAACATTGTCTCACTGGGTAACATTGAGAAGATAAGTACAATAATTACACTGGGCTTGATGACACGGGAAGTATAACTCAAGAATTGTGTATGTGTGTTTAGGGGGCTGTTCAGTCTCTGTTTCAAAATTAAAAGCCTTTTGAGAATGGAAGCAATGGCAGTGTGTGTGTGTGTGTGTGTGTGTGTGTGTGTGTGTGTGTGAGGGGGGGCAGCATGTGTGTGTGAGTAACAGAGTTAAATGGTTACGTTTCTCTCTGCTGCTGGGAATCAATACAGCATTTTTATCAAACACATTTTCCTGCTATATGCTCTCTTCTTGAAAATGATTCACAAGTATGTGTGCACGTCAGTGGATCACAGACTCAGTTTCAGACTCATTATTAGATCATGTTTTTTTCTATACTTTTGCCAAAGGTTCAAGTTAACATTTACATTAAAGGTATAAGCGATTGTAAGCTAATACACTTTTTGTCAAATTCACCAAATATCTCCTCGCAGTCTGTATGTTCTCTGTGCATGCTGAAAGAAATCAGTGTTTCTACACAGCCATGGTTCTGTAAATAGGAACAGAAGTGGTGAAGACCGCAACGCACAACAATATCCTAGCCTTCGCAATGTGTTTCCAATGTGTGGGATGGAGCTTCTGAGGGAGCACCTTATGTAATTAAAGGGAAGGGTGTTGTTGTTTTAATCGAGTTCAAATATCAACAAGCTTTCTCCAGAATAACTAAAGCTTATACAAATATTTAAATAAGCATTGTTATAAGGCTTTGTGCTGACGGCCTTGCACAAGAACAATTCATAAGGAATGTTTTTAATTGAATAAGATTTTTGTTTCACAGGTTACTCACATTCTATCTTTAGGAAAATACCCACACTAGAACCAAACCAAAGTAAATGCTGTATTATTTTTTTAAATAATATAGAGAAACATTTCAAGCCCATCAAACATTGACTGCGTTTCAGTCCAGCAGAGCGGTGTGTCGATGTTTTACCCAACCTTGTCCTGTCTGCTCTGGCGCTAATGAAAACAATCTATTATCATTGCTTAACTTGACATTTATCTCCAGGGAACGACCTTGTCACCTTGACGTCATGGAGTCTACCACTCATCACGGTGGTGGGTCAGTTGTTGGGACACCGTACCCGGTAGGAGGGACGATCGAGGAGATCGGACAGCTGCTTCGTGCGGCTGATGACATCACCTGAGTGGACACAGCTGGCGGGAGTCGTCCGGTGCATCGCGGAACACGCCATCATCTATATTCTATAAATATCCCTGACCTGTCTGGAGGAGGAGCAACTCCACTTCCACCCCCCGCCCACCCCCCCCCCCCCCCCACCCCCCCATGCTTTCATGCTATGGTACATGCCGTGGAGGGCTTGCTCATTAATCACAGGAGAGAGAAGGCAGGCGGAGAGTGGAGTGTTCCACTTGGACTCATCTGTCTCTTCCTCCTCTCTCACAGGGGAGAAGGACCAGTCTGGGCAGACGGAGGACACTGTGGTCTCAGGGGCTGGGAGGAAGGTGAGAGTGGCTGTGGACCAGCGACTCTCAACCGGTGGGTCTGCAGAACCCTGGGGACCCATGCCATGTGTCCAGGGGTGTCTGGAATAGGCCCACACCTTTTTAAACACTGCTTGACATTCCTGAGCACGTGTTGTGTGGGTTTTTATATAGTTCTATGGTTTGTATGCAGTATTTTTCCATGTTGTTGGATAGCAGGTACATGTTTTTCTCCACACAAACCCAACCTGTTTAGGAGTATGTTAACATTCTGGCCTAAAATACATTTTGGAAACAAGGTTATATCGCAAGTCACTGGTCACTAGCCTCTAGCAAGTAAACTAATATGGCACACATTTGATTTTAAAGTGAAAAAATTGCTCAATTATAAAAAAGTTACTTATTTGAAATAGGTTACACTGCACACATTTTTAATAAGCGTAAGCAATATAAACCCGTTTATAATATGAAACCCGTTTGCCCTTGATTACAATTACAGAATCAAAAATACAGTGCCACTTGAAAGCCATTTTTGTCAGGTTTCTTCGCTTGGAGCTTGGCTTACTAAATAGAGCAGGGCACACCAGCACACCCGACATTTTTCAGTGTGCTATGTCAAACATGCAAATGTGCATACAGAAATTTGAATCTGAAAACCTGTCCTGGCAGAGATTGTGGTTTCCATATGTGAATGGACTGCCTTTCAGGGTTCCACTGCACTAACTTAACTTACTTGTCATGTTTCAACAAGGCACAGCACCGATGTGGCCAGCTCAGCAGAGCCACAAATACATTAACATATGACCTCCGCCAGAGTGAGTGGGCCAGGGGGGTCTAGGGTCATTATACAAATAACACCGCATATCTATTCTCCGTCACACATCAGCCCCCATTGGTACTCAACAAGGAGACTCATTATTACTGGAAGGCTGTTCTATATTGACACTGTGACAGAGGAGAGGGTGAACGTCGAGTGCCTTATTCAGTCACTAAATTACATTTCCAATAATATTTCATTTCTAAAAGGTGTAGCACAGAAATGTTGGCGTACACATGCGTGCAAACACACACACACACACACACACACGCAGTGAACTTCCAGTGAGATTTGGCTTCTGAATTAATTATTGTGCTGCTGTGAGGCATAGCTTTAACAGGAATAATGATATATCTTAAATTGGCTCTTTGCTGTAGACCTCAATTATCATGACAGCTGTTGATAGCTATGGAGCTCAATTAAAAACATGAGAGAACTCAATGCTTTAGTTTGAATTAATTATACTCTAGACATTTGGGGTTTACTTGACAACATTTCAGCATATTTTATTAGAACTAGGCAATAATTACTATATGGTCAGGTTTTCCAATCTCTGTGTAGCTCAATTGGTAAGACCATCCTGATTTTACAAAAAAATACTGTATATATTCCAACCCAACGGATATATTCTGCTATAAAAATAAAACTGAAAACTCTCCAATAAACATTGATAGATGGAGTGCTAATAGGTGCCATTCAAGTAATTATGTGATTGGACCACCTTCCGCCAATCGGAACAAAAACAAGGTTCTCTGATCTGCCACAAGGTACGAGTGTCCCAAACGTACAAAGCGGAGCACATCATACAGCTGGAGCTGAAGGTGCTATGCGCTTTAAGGGTTTCATCCCGTGTCACAATAAAGCAGGCAATTAACACTGACTGTGGATAATGGTTGCACACCTGCTGAACATTGCATGGTAATCCAAAGTTGTTACAAAGGCAATAGGGCATTTTAATTGCATATTTCATCTTAAATTAGCTTTCGAGGCTGGTCTTCTGGTTGGACGACAGTCTCATGCTGTGGAGCAGAGGCGCCGATGGGATGGAGTTTAATAATGACACTATTCAATCATTCAGCACAACAGTCTGACCTACACACACAAATGGCAGTTTGTCGTCTCACGCTCAGACCCAACACACACAATAAACTTTCCATTATAAAGCAGTGTTTCATGTAGCTGATAGGCATGTTTCGATTTGAATGATTTCCCGTTAGTAACTGGAAACAATGAAACTCAAATACACAACAAACCTGGCGGCCATTAAAGGTCACTCTGAAGAAAGCTTGTTGATATTTGAAACAAAACACCTCTCCCATCAATGCCATCGGGTGCTCCCTCAGAAGCTCCGCCACACATATCAGAAACACATTGAAGTCACGTTTTCTTTCCTTCAATAGCTGTGAATGCACAAGTTCATGTATACAATGACATTTTCTGTACACTACTGTGTCTGAATAAAAGTAGTCTAATAATACACAGATAAATATATAGCCTACAGTGTTCAATCAAAAGGATATATGTGAACAAAGCATGGCTATATTGACTATTAACTACTTAAGTAATAATAATTATGGGTGGAATGTTCATATTGTTGTTATTCCATCCTGTCAGGGACATTTACATAGATATCACAGAATGTTAATAACGTAAATGTTTAACAATATTCATATTTTCTCAGATACTATATGTCCCTTATTTAATTAGATTATATTTTTATTCTTTAAATAATTAATAAACAATTATAGATGTATAGAATGTGTTTATTTTGAACAATGCACTGCAAAAACTATATCTAATTTAGTGTGATAGTCTTGCTTTTAGATAAAAAAATCTAGTTGGACTTGTTTCTAATATACTGTAAATGTCTTATCTAATTACTTAATTTAAGTAAATGTGCACTTAATTTAAGAAATCTTATCAAGTGAATTAAACTAACTGCACTGGAAGCCAGTTTTGCTTGTTCTATTTGATAGGGCATTTTTTGCAGTGTGTACTTTTTATACGCTGCCTAACAGTGTGGAATGGAACGTGACAGGGGACCGAGGAAGTCATATACTCAAACAGTTTATCATTACTTGTGATAGTGACCACATGGCCAGTTGTTATATCCTTTACTGAAATTATATTGATAGTTTAATCCACAAATAGATATAGAAATAGAAATGCATCACTGTAAATTATTTATAATATCTATTATAATTAGAAAGAAAAAGTTTAGATAAATTAGCCACAGTTATGTGACCGATCAATATTTAGCTAGCTAACCTACACATGAGTAGAACTACTGTAAATACATATGTTTTTTATTTATTTTTATAATCAGAACAATTTCCTTCATAATTTAACTTTACAGGGTGGAATTTTAAGAGTGTGACAAGCAGATTAACAATCATAAAACTTGAAAAATATGAGTGATTTTATGCTCACTTTGAGCCTTTGAATTCCCACCAAAATAACAATGTAAATTCCTGAATATAGCTTCATGTAATTGTAGTATATTGTTTTTAGAAAGCAAACTACAAACCACCAACAGGGTGGAAGATTACTTCTGGGACAAACAGTAAATAATGAAAATGTTAAGAAATAAATATAGTTTTCTATGGTATAGGTACTTGAATGTTTAGAGACAGTTAACAATTATAAGAGTTTTTTATAATTTGATGGCTCTTGTGGAAGATGGTTTCTCTACACTGGTTATGTTCAAATAGAATGCATACCAAAATAAAAGGTAAGAAAAATACAAAAAAGTTTATTTTATATGAATTATTCAGTTTTTATGTTAATAAAGAAGACCTACATCTACAATTCAGCCATTTGTTATACATATTTAGCACATTTTACAGAAAATATGCAACTGTTGAAATATGAGTTATTCACTGGGACAGAAATATTACAGCATAAAATGAATGACCAAATTACCTTACGATTGCAAATCGCCTTAACCTACTAGGAACAATTTCGTAATTGTGATAAAAGATATCGTAGGCTAGGAGATGTGAATGCAATCATGTACTGATAGATTATATAATCTATCCGTACGTTGTAGGCCTACTCACAACCGTTCTGTGTAGGTAGGCTACTATACGTGCACAGGAGGGAAAATATTTGTAAATATACTTTAATTATTATCCTGATCTCGTAGGCTAATTATTAGTAAAATTTTTCTCGTAATTTCGAGATACATTCTCATACTCATTCTCATGAGACAGGGAGTAATTAAAAAAAATGTGTGTACAATAATGCGTTTCCGTAGCCTATTACTGCGAACATTCATGTATTAAAGCTGCGGTTGGTAACTGTATTGTGGTAACTTGTTGGTAATTTATTAGATAGTACTATAGAATAAGGTATTAATACTTGATGACGTCAGGCGTAAAACGTAAGGTAGGCCCGTCCCACATCCTGAATTGAGAAACCGCTATCCCCAAATTTGCTGCATGAGAACAAAGCAGTGCGATTTGTTTTTCCTTCATAGGCTATACTTTTTAAAGCCGGTGTTGCTGTAAAATCATGTGGAAGACGAGATAACAACGACACATTTCCTGCGGCCCAGCAGTCACTTTCTAAACGACAAGACATCATGGACAAACAACCGATGCTTTTGTCGTCTCAGTTGCGGCTAAAGTGCAGCGACTTTCAGGTTTTATTAAGCCGTGTGCTGCTGAGCTGGAAAGAACTGCAAGCCCAGAAAACGGGTGCTTCTGGAGGTATCCATCACCCCTCCAAATGTGGTAAGCGTCCATAATGCTGCGTGACATTGTTTCCACGCTGAATTACGGTACATCCCTGACATAACTTTATGCGTGATTAAAATGTGGGTATGTTGTAGCCTACGGCACTTGTCTTTCATTAGACAACATTGTGGCCGTTACATAAAATCTTTATTTATTTACTGCGATTCATCGCTGTCAAAACAACGTAGCCTATTTACCAGTCGTTTTACAAGACTGGACGTTTAAGTCTTATATCCTATGTACTATCCAAATACTATAGGCAGTAAAATATTTTAGGGAAATGTTTACCTGAAACGGTTTTTATTTTTATTTCATCTTTTATTTAAAGTTGTGGGTTATTTCCAGGTTATTTCCTAAACTGGCTTAACCATATATAACAGGAAGTGACGGGCGTCGCTGACTAGTCGTTATTATCGTGGTCTAAAATGCAGAAATGCACATTTTATAATAGCCCATGCGTGTGCTATGTATATTTAAAAGTATGGATTGTATTGAAATGGTACTCGGAATGTTTTTGAGGTTGCCGGTAGATCTACCTCACGCTTGGCCTCAACGTGAAATCCGCTATCTGCAGTATGCGCATGCGCGTTGTTTATACTATTGTAAATCAGTCCCTCTCAATTATTATTACTATTATTAATAATAATATAAATTATATATAGATTTTTCGAATAAAGA
This sequence comes from Typhlichthys subterraneus, assembly GCA_027564835.1. Classification (NCBI taxonomy): domain Eukaryota; kingdom Metazoa; phylum Chordata; class Actinopteri; order Percopsiformes; family Amblyopsidae; genus Typhlichthys; species Typhlichthys subterraneus. The sequence goes on along the minus strand of JAODUH010000025.1, from coordinate 33,845 downwards.
ATAATTGTATACCTATTATTATTATTATTATTATTATTATTATTATTATTTTAATTTTTTAAACATCTGAAAGGGTATTTTTGTTTTGTTTTATTTCACCCACATTACAGCATTGCTCATTGCGATTGGGCAAATATGTCAGCAGCATGATTCAGTAATATCAAAACTAAATCAACCCTTTTTTAATGTCATCTGAAATTCTGATCAAATGTAGGCCTACACATAGGATTGATGATTATTATGACAATATATTTTATCGCAATAATTTCTTGGACCATATATTAATTCATATTTTGATTAATAATCTACTTGCTATTTGGTTAGTCACAGACACCTGCTGTGTTGCTTTCTGGGGTGTTAATATTTAATGATAACGTTTCCTGTTTTTCTTGTTTAATTATTTTTTTTTACTTTAACTTTATTATTATTATTATTATTATTATTATTATATATTAATTAAGTGGTTTGGCAGTTATATTCAGTCAAGATGAACTGTACATTTTACTCCAGACTGAACATGAACTGGTATTAAGGCCTGTACAAAACATTGGACTGGGATTAAGTAGTGTATACATAAACCGCACAGGATTGGAAATAGGTTTAACGGCTACATAAAAATAAACTCTTGAAACCAAGTCAAGATAAAAAGTGTAGCTGTGTCTGCACTGTGATGCCCTGTGAGCTGATTATGTCCTCTCTCAGAGGACAATGTAGGTCTTTGGTGTCAGGTGTCTCTTGTCCAGAAACCAAACTGCTAAAGAGTTGTAATTCAATCTAGGCACGGATACAGTATTAGTCTACTGCAGTGCCTGGACTCTTTCTATTAAAGCTACAACAAAAGACTATTTAATTCCCTGTTGTACTTTACTTTGGGTTGACTATGCTTAACAACCAATGGTGTTAAGGCTAGAATCCACTAAGACAAACTGCTGGGTGGATTCTATGCGCCACTGTGAAGCGGTGACCGGTGGAGGTCATCAACTTTTTGGTATTAATGCCAATTCAACATGTTTAGTGGATAAACCAATCAGAGAATAGTAATACTTGAGAGAGGGTGGAGGAAGTTTAGACAACGAGAGCAGAAAATTCACGTCAATGCACTGCTTCATAACACACGGTGAAACAGAATGGAAACAGGTGGTGATCTACAGAGGCATTTTGGACCCCGGAAAGGAGATTAGTTACACACATTGCATCATCTGCTTAGGCCTTGGTGGATACCAGCCTTTACAGAACATCTGTGCCCTTTTATAAATAAGTGAAGGCATAATATATTGTTTTTGAGGCTGTAATCCATCTCGAACTCTCATTGAAGCTTGTATGAAATGTATCACAAATCTTTTATGAAATGGTTTTAGTTGTTAACGTCCCCACCTTACATATGAAAGAGACAGTCTTTTATTAATTCTAGTATTTATTAATTTATAGAGTGAATATTATCAGATTTTATATATAAAAACGGTATGCATGCACATGAATGTCGGAAACAATGTATTCAGCTTGCAGATATTTTCTTTGAGCCATATTCTGCAAGGGTTTCTGTGCATGTAAATAGATCCAGTCCCTGTGGTTTCCTGGTTTGATGTTGTCTCAGGCTCAGCCTCAGGTTTGATAGAGTACCAGGGAATGTGGTTATGTAAATCTCGTGCTGCTGGGAGTTCTGCAGTTTCACTTTTAAAGTGCTATTGAACTTTAATAAAACCCGTGACTCACGTCTTCATTATATAAATATTGTGTTTTCAACACCCAGGCTTAGGTTCCATTGTTATGCAGAGATACAACGCGTTATTGAGAGATTCCATTTCCCCGTGTGGCTGCTGTTGTTTACTAGGTATTATAAGACTGGTTATGCTGGACAGCTCCTAGTGTGATGTAAAAGAATACTGTGGTGAGGAAAAAATGTATTGTTCTCCGCAGTGGTCAAGGTCACCTGCAACAATAGGAGAGAATTGTGTTTCCGGAAGGTTTTTGGTTCTAATGCCACCTGGAATTACCAGTACAACATCAGAACAAGCAGGTTTTTCCTAAAGGCTAACAGATTGGTGTGTCCCTTGGTAATGGCATTAGTGACTCTCTGGATCCCAACGGTTTGTCGTTGTACGCCCGGGGCCACAACCTCCTCTGCCCGTGGCCTCTGGAGATGAACAACAACCGGCTTTGATTGCCCTCCAAAACAAGCCAAGAGTTGGCTGGCTTCTGTTCAATGAGAAAAGAACAAGAAGATATCTTAAAACATGTATGCAGTGTGAAATTGTATATAAGTGTATACTGGGTGAGGGGGGGTTGTGGAAGGACTTTATTCTAAAGACTTTACTACTACTGTCTTGACTCTAAGGACTTGACCCTTATGAAGACAGCGGAGCCAGTGCCAAAGTGACTACATGCTGACTAAATCTTTTAATAAGACATTTAATAATTGAAAATATTGCATAAGAATTTTGACTTTGCCTAATATAATTGAAAAATGTTATTGTCTGAAGTACACTAGAAAAATCATTGGTAGTTTTTGTTAATTAAAATGGCATAAACTTTCTAGCAAAAGTCTGGCATGACTGTATCTTTAAAGGTGCTGTAGGTAGGATATGAGAGAATATCTGGTTTATTGCCTCTGTATACGTCAATTTGTTTATTTAAATTTTTACCCCCAACTACCTGAAGAATGTGACTGACTTAAGGCCACTTTACCTAATTGGCCAGGCACATCTACCTTGCCTGTCAATTACATGAATTAGCACAGAAACATATCTACAATATGTTTGTCAAATGTCTTTTTTTTCTTATTTTTTTTGGGAGGCTCGCAATTTAATGTAATTTTAGTCGAGCCTCTTTGCACAGTTCACTCATATTTCTAAATCGTTCATGTGTCTGATAAACAGGTGTTTGCCACAGTGTACCAGTTTCTGAAATAATCGCAGTGCGAGAGACAGACGTGGACAACAGCGGCAAACCCAAAGATGGCAGCAAGCGACAGAAAATGCCGCCAGAGGTCCTCCTTTGCGCCTTCACAGGTAAACAAGTAGTAATATTAACGCTGAATGTCTGTATCACTCCGTGATTATGCTGTATTTTTATTAGATTAATTTCTGTAATTTACGTAATTGTGTCTTTTAACATGTGCCATTATTTGAGTGCAGCATATATGTGTGAGAGAGAGACAGTGTGGATGTGTATAAGGGCAAAAGGTTAGGCACTTGTGCGTTGTGGATACACGTACTGTGTGTGTGTGTGTGTGTGTGTGTTTTCCCCACTAATGCTGACCGCTGTCGGCAGTGTCCTATGTGGAGAGGTCGGGGCACCGCTGGCGGTGTCGTGATGTCACCTTCATCTGTCCAGAAGCAGCACTGTGTCTACAGTGGGTCAGCACCATCAGAGAGCAGCTGTTAGCCCTGGGTACGGCCCATTCACATGACTTATGTTTGCTGATGGTCGTTTAAAGGCTTAGGACACACACACACACACACACACACACACACACACACACACACACACACACACACTGTTTCCCAGCACTAACAGCCTTGAGGGTCATCATGTCAGTCTACACAGAATCAGCCTTGTAGTAAGATGTAGAATTGTTGGCGCCTTAATACCTTGCGGCCAGACTACAGTGAACTTGTAGCGTAATGTATCCTTTTACTGGCTACACCTGCAGCACACGGACAGCGAGTCATTTCTTGGCTACAGGTAGCTTGGTTTAAAAATAAACATCGACAGTTTGTGACCCAGTTCTATGTAAATAAGATGGGTGTACACCTCGCCATAACAATATAAATAGAAGGCTGTTCTATTTATACGGATCTCCGCAGCGTATACATTCCACGCGCGGCTGCTCTCGCACCTAATGTAGCCAGTTCCATTGATCCTTAGGCCTGGTTCATAGGCTACGCAAGCTATGTGGACACAATGGCAAACGATGCAACAAATGCATTTTTAGCACATAGTTGGTGCTCTGAGCCAATTCAGATGAAACGGCAGGCGCACTTGCGTTGCATTACAAGAATGAGCATTTTGCTACGCAAGTACGCATCAAATCCTCCTTGCGTAGTTTGAAACGTCCGCGTAGCTTGCGTAGACTATGAACCAGCACTTAAGGAAGCGCAGTGTTGCAGCATCCGCTACGTGTCCGATGTAGCCCGGCCGTTAGTGGAGACCGTAATGTTATTATAATGCAGCTTCTTGCGTGACCCTTTGCACAAACCTGATCCTGACCTGCCAGACTGATAAATCTGTAGTAAGATGTTCAAAATAAGAATACAGCAAGAAGAAGCATGTAGACTTGAGTGCCAGCCCTGTTAGCAATGCTGCTGTACTGTCTGGAGAAAGACCTCGTCTGGCCCGGACTAGAAACTGCTGACAAGCAGAAAATACAATTTACGGCGCATTATGTTCCTCTCTGCCCCTCTAGCCGACAGGCCCAGGCGTTTGTTGGTCTACATTAACCCATATGGAGGAAAACACAAAGGCAAGCGCATCTACGAGCGCAAAGTCGCACCACTGTTCACTCGAGCCAACATCTCCACACACGTCATCGGTAGGTTGCACATTGTGGTTTTCTGTAATTACCGTTTTTCTTTGGGGAGGGGGGGGACCTTAGGGTTTTTAATATGTAATTATCTTAATATTTGAATATTTTTGTTTAATCTGGTATTCTAGTGACAGAATATGCCAATCATGCGAGGAATCACCTGAGAACAGAGGCAGAGCTAAAACACTATGACGGGTAAATCATTATGATTTTAAAAAAGAGGATCACAAATGTAATTTTTATTGGATTTATGATCTCACTGGTAACTTTGTTTGGTGTGACTTTTAAACATACATTTAACAACATTTTTATTATTATATTTTCTGCTCAGAGTGGTGTGTGTGGGTGGAGACGGAATGTTCAGTGAGGTGGTCCATGGTCTGATTGGTCGCACGCAGAGTGACAATGACATGGATCAGAACTCTCTAGAAGAAACACTGGTTCCCTGTTCGCTACGGATTGGGATTATACCTGCAGGTCAGACACGCACATGCACACACACACACACACACACACACACACACAAACGGGTCACATGCGCACACTGTTTATCCAAGCATAACCTTCATCCATTCGTGATGTCACCAGGGTCTACAGACTGTATCTGCTATGCTACTGTAGGGGCCAATGACCCTGTGACCTCTGCCCTGCACATAATAGTAGGTAAGTGTGACACACACCATGTGGAAAAGGCCTTTAAGTGAATTTTATACAATATATACGTACACGTATCTTACACACAAACATTCATCCTAACTGACTAAACCCTGTTGTTGTGTGTGTGTGGCATGGGGACACACCTTTTATATAGATCTGCTCATAGTCCAAATTAAACAGATACTTTGAATTCATTGCCATTCTTGATATCAGAATTAATATTGTTGGACTCAGTTATGTTAAGTTGTATACTAATAATACACATTAAATTACTAATTTACACACAGTAAATATTGATAAATATGCATAATGCTTTCTAGCCATTAAATGTATAGTTATCTATTTCAAGATTATTGTAAACTAATACACTTTTTGACTAATTTACCAAATATCTCCTCACATTTCGCTATCTTACCGTTGTGTGCTGAAGAAAATAAAGATGGTACTTATACACAGTCCTGGCTCCGTTAAAAATGAACACAAACAGCGTGGTGAACACAGCAAAGCTGTTTTGCTTAACAGTGCGTTTCAATGTGTAGGCTGGCACTGCGGAGGGATGTTGTTTTGATTTGAGTTGGCAAACTTAGCAAATTAGCAAGCATTCTCGAGAATTACTGACCCTGCCTTTAAGTAACATTATCTGCATTAAAGAGCATGCTGTTCACCTACAGTACATAAACCGATGAATGGGGCATTAGGCACAATCTTAACAGATGTGATCACCTCGATAGAAATGTCCTCTCCTACGTTCTCTATCCAGGAGACTCCCAAGCTATGGACGTCTGCTCCATACACCACAACAACGCGCTGTTGCGTTACTCCGTCTCTCTGCTGGGATACGGTTTCTACGGTGATGTCTTGACTGACAGTGAGAGGAAGCGTTGGATGGGACCGGCAAGATACGACATTGCAGGTAAAACCTGAACCTGACCGGTAAAAGTGTCTTTGTTAATCAAACGTTTATTGACATGACCAGCAGCAGTATGTCATAGTCAGTCCTCACATGCATTTGGAATCCACGTGGTCTTACCGATGATAATGACGACAACAACGTTTGGTTTAAAGGTTTCCAGACGTTTCTGAGCCATAACTGCTACGAAGGCACCGTGTCCTACCTCCCAGCCAATCACATGCTGGGAACCCCACGAGACCGGGACCGCTGTCGCGCTGGGTAAGACCTGACATTTTTTTTCCCCTTCCATAATGCACTGGGTCTCAGATCCAGTACATGAACCAGGATCTGTGTAGTACTGGTACTGTACCATAGTAGGACTAATATGGGTACTTTGAATTACTGTACACTACCGGTATAATACTTTATAACACTTTCTAGCTGCTTGATATGTCAGCATAATGGAAAGCTATGCCTGGAGGAGAGAGCTGAGAAATACAAGATGGAAGACGTGCTTGACAACGGTAAGTCTAGTTATATGTCCTGTCTGTACTGTCCTGTTAGATGTCCTGTGCACTGTACTGTCCTGTCAGATTTGCTGTTTGCAATGTACTGTCTTGTTAGATGTCCTGTGTGCACTGTACTGTCTTGTTAGATGTGCTGTTAGATGTCCTGTGTGCACTGTACTGTATTGTTAGATGTCCTGTTAGATGTCCTGTGTGCAC